>ONZH01026714.1:0-285992 GCA_900303285.1 Rhinella marina
ATTTTTAGGATCAAGCTATATATACGTGACAGGTAGCAGGTGACTTGGTTGTATTTTGTGACGTACAGAAATTGTCACCTAGACAGTATATACGGGTTGGAGTGAGTGTGCTGAACTGTGTCACACAGAAAGGTTACACGCAGCTGTGTGAAATGGATTTGTATCACTCAGCTAAAACAACCAAAAAAATTATTTTTTTTCTATTTTTTTTTTTTAATATTTTTTTCTTTTAGTTTTGTTTTTTTGGGAACGTGACGTGCAGAAACTATCGTAAAGCTGACTGACACCCTAATGACGGTGGCTATTTAGACTGCGACCCAGACAAATGTCGCACAGAGATTTTTAGGATCAAGCTATATATACGTGACAGGTAGCAGGTGACTTGGTTGTATTTTGTGACGTAAAGAAAGTGTCACCTGGACAATATATACGGTTTGGAGTGAGTGTGCTGAACTGTGACACACAGAAAGGTTACACGCAGCTGTGTGAAATGGATTTGTATCACTTAGCTAAAACAACAAAAAAATTTATTTTTTTTCTATTTTTTTTTAAATATTTTTTTCTTTTAGTTTTGTTTTTTTGGGAACATGACGTGCAGAAACTATCGTACAGCTGACTGACACCCTAATGACGGTGGCTATTTAGACTGCGACCCAGACAAATGTCGCACAGAGATTTTTAGGATCAAGCTATATATACGTGACAGGTAGCAGGTGACTTGGTTGTATTTTGTGACGTACAGAAAGTGTCACCTGGACAGTATATACGGTTTGGAGTGAGTGTGCTGAACTGTGACACACAGAAAGGTTACACGCAGCTGTGTGAAATGGATTTGTATCACTCAGCTAAAACAACAAAAAATTTATTTTTTTTCTATATATTTTTTGTATTTTTGTTTTTTTGGGAACGTGACGTGCAGAAACTATCGTAGAGCTAACTGACACCCTACTGACGGTAGCTATTTAGACTGCGACCCAGACAAATGTCGCACAGAGATTTTTGGGATCAAGCCATACACATGACAGGCAGCAAATGACTTGGTTGTATTCGGTGACATACAGAAAGTGTCACCTGGACAGAAAATAGTGAGTGTACTGAACTGTGACACACAGAATGGTTCCACACTGCTGTGTGCAATGGATTTGTATCACTGAGATATAACATAAAAAAATAAAAGGGGGTTATACATGGCGATAGCTGCACTACTAGTGCCAGCCAGCCAAGTGACAAAAAAAAAAAATTCTTAGAAGGGCTGTTGGGTTCTTTGTGGGTGATCCCTGCCTAACAGACAACTAAATGCAGGCCCTAACACTGTCCCTGAAAGGCAGCAGCTCTATCCCTAACGACATCCAGACGGCATCTGAGCCGAGCGCCGCGGCCAGTCGGTAGTATGTTCCAGGGTCACCTGATCAGGCCAGCCAACCCCTGCTATCGACATGTAAGGGCCCCACGTGATGCTGGGTGGTACGCAGAGTCTCCTGGCTTGTGATTGGCTGTGTTTTTAGGCGCCAAAAAAGCACGATGCGGAAGTTGCCATTTCCTCGAGCATGGCGAGATACTCGTCCGAGCAGCGAGCACTTACGAGTACCCTAATGCTCAAACGAGCACCAAGCTCGGACGAGCATGCTCGCTCATCTCTACATGTTATCTAAGAGACTAGAAGTTGTTATACATCAATTTCCAGGGCAATTGAAGCCAATCTGGTTCCACCCAAACCATTGCTGTCTCTATACATTGCCTTAATCAACTCCTCGTGAGGACCAAGTTTAAATGCAATAATGTATGTAGGCTCTTTTATAGTAGCCAAGGATCACGGCAATTATCTGTGGTGAGTGCTCATTTTAATGCTCTTTCACAATGACCACCCTTTCTAAATATGTTACCAATCACCTGACGAATGAACAAAACACTTGTCGATGTGTCGATGATTACATTTTTTATGTGGCACATAAAATCATTGTTTGCTGGCAGCCGATCATCTTGTGTAAACAGCGATCTTTTGTCAGCAAACAAGGAATCTGTATGGGGATGGAGATCCCAGTAGCAATCATTTGTTTCGATGGCCGTTGCACTGTGCCTACTGCTGTGTTGTGAGGGTACTGTATCTACTGTTGTGTTACGAGCAGGGGCGTAGCTATAGGGGGTGCAGAGGTAGCAGTCGCTACCGGGCCCAGGAGCCTGAGGGGGCCCAAAGACCCTTGTGCCACATAAGAAGACATACAAAGCACTGAGGGAAGGGGGCCCAAGCTGAACTCTTGCACCAGGGCCCATGAGCCTTTAGCTACGCCCCTGGTTACGAGGGTACTGTATCTACTGTTGTGTTACGAGGGTACTGTGTCTACTGCTGTGTTACGAGGGTACTGTGCCTACTGCTGTGTTATGAGGGCACTGTGCCTACTGCTGTGTTGTGAGGGTACTGTGTCTACTGCTGTGTTGTGAGGGTACTGTGTCTACTGCTGTGTTATGAGGGTACTGCATCTACTGTTGTGTTACGAGGGTACTGTGTCTACTGCTGTGTTATGAGGGTACTGTGTCTACTGCTGTGTTATGAGGGTACTGTGTCTACTGCTGTGTTATGAGGGTACCGTATGTACTGTTGTGCTATTAGGGTACTGTTTCGACTGCTGTGTAATGAGGACACTGTGTCTGCTACTCACCAAAACACTGCGGTATCTTTGAACACCTGATGGGCGGGGGTGCAGGTAGTATGACCACTGCCAATCTTATATTTAGGACCTATCCTAAGGATAGGTCATCAATATCAAAATCTCAAAAAGTACCTTTAAGATAATATTATCATACAGAAATTGCTATCATACCTCCAAATCAGAGCTTCACATTAGGGGTTAATATTTTTAATGATTTTAAGGTTTATACTGTTAAAATATAGAACAGTCATATTGCTGAACAATCACATGTATAACATGAACCTCTCTTCAACTACTAATGACTAATGAATACATTGTCACCGAGGAAAATGCACCTATGATTTCCCCTCATTAAATGGATGGATGCTCAAGGTAATTATATGCCTTACGAGCCTTTTACATTCATGACTGATTGTGACTAGACTGTACAATCAACTAATATCTCTTGAACTGTGATGACAGGGGTGGGAGCAGGTAATAACATACGGCACAAACACTAACAAAGGGAATTGACTAATTGTTGTCACTCATACAGTATGTTTAAGTGGCCTTACTAATGTGAACCCAGCTGTCTGACTGAAAGCAACACTAAGAAAGAAAACCTCACTCTTCATACTTACTCTACAGTTACTTACAGGTGCATCTAAATAAATTAGAATATCATCGAAAAGTTAATTTATTTCAGTAATTAAATTCAAAAAGTGAAACATATTATATAGATTACACACAGAGTGATTTATTTCAAGCATTTATTTCTGTTAATGTTGATGACTATGGATTACAGGTAATGAAAACCCAAAAGTCAGTATGTCAGAACATTAGAATATTGTGAAAAAGTTCAAGTTTGTAACTTCATGGTATCACACTCTAATTAGCTAATCAACGCAAAACACCTGCAAAGGTTTCTTAAACCTTTAAATGGTCCCTCAGTCTGGTTCAGTAGGCTACAAAATCATGGGGAAGACTTCTGATTTGACAGTTGTCCAGAAGACAGTCACTGACACCCTCCACAAGGAGGGTCGGCCACAAAAGTCATTGCTAAAGAAGCTGGTTGTTAATAGTGTGCTGTATCTAAGGAAGGAAAAAGTGTGAGCCTTGAAAGGATTTTCATAAAAAGGTCAATCAAGAATTTGGGGAAGATTCAAAAGGAGTGGACTGCATTGGAGTCGGTGCTTCAAGAGTCACACAAAGATGTATCCACAGCAGAGGATACAACTGTTGCATTCCTTGTGTCAAGCCACTCATGACCCAGAGACAAGGTCAGAAGCCAAGGGCACAGATAAAGGCTTATGGGCCCTGATGCAAGATTTCAGCTTGGGCCTCCCTTTCTTCAGTGCTTTGTGGCAAGGGGCAGGGGTGCACCTAGCCTTTCTGCTGTCTGAGGCAAAAATTTAAATGGCACCCTCCCATACCAAATTGTCAACCTTACCCCTTCCCCCCAGCCCTACTGTGAAAGACATACTTGAAAAACATTACATACAGCACTACGAAGTATACAAGGTAATACAGCGCCACATACGTCTTACAATGATGTCTGCTGTAATGTGAATTTTAGAAGCAGGTTTTTTTTAATTTTCAAGAAAATTTTCAAAACCAACTTAAGGACCAATTCAGTTATGAAGATCTTTTGTAAGGTTACACAATAGAAACTAGCCATAAATTATGAAGTTTAGTTTATTCTCCTAAGGTAGGTAAACTCCTGCTAAGGTAGACTGTTATATGAAAAGAAACCTTCATGTAAACTGCTACTAGCACCTGAATATTGGTGTTCGTAAAGAGGCCTATGCCCACCGCTGTGGGGGACCTTCTCCAGTGGGAGGATGTCTGAGCTTTAGATTGTTCTACAGATGCAGCTGAGCTGAACTTGATGGTTAATGTGTTAAGTAAAGAATGGCAAGAAAAATATAACTAACTTTTCAATGGATGTCAGTGGCTTTTGTCACGAGATAACCAAGATAACACTATGCCATGTGTTATCAGAGTGAATTTTAGCTTGGCTACATCTGTACTTTGCAAGTCCTCAACTGAAGGCATGCTTTTCCTGTTAGTCTGCCCATCTATCAATTCTGACCCTCCGCTGTTGATATGACATCTGCCTGTTGACCATACTGACCCTTTGCTGCCTGCCCTAACCTCAGATTTGTTTCTTGGATTCACACAAATTCTGCCTGCCCTGACCTCTACCTTTTTTTTACCATAAGTGCTGCCTGATTGCCTGTGCTTCACACCGGTGTCTCTGATCCCGGTGGGTCAGCAGACTACCAAAGCAGAACTATTCCAAAAGGTAGTTGCCTGGTGGCTCCCCTGCAGTGAAGACCAGATCCCTATATAGGTATTAAAGGGTGAAAACCAGGTGACTGTCAGTCCTAACGCCCTTAGGACTAGCCCAAAGATATACTGGTTGGTTGGCACAGTGGGTCCACATCCACTGTCCATAACAATTGGATTCTGATCAATTCAATATTTATGTGAACTCCATCAGTAGAGACACGGATCTGATGGTACAATGACAATTGAGATACACGATAAATAACCATCAAACTTTTGATCACTGGCCTTTATATCAGAAGAAGACTCAAATGCCCGTTTAGCACCACCTCAGCTTGCTCCTTTTGTCTTTTGAGAGTATGATGGTATAAGCTAGGATCTCAAACTTTCTGTACTATGATACCTCTGCATATTTTCCATACTGTATGCTACATGACCCAGACTGGTGTTTTTATCAATTTTCCTTTTTACTATTCTATTCTTATTATCAGAAATATATCCTTTAGTCATTTTAGATGTACACGAGAAAGAATATTGTATTGGAGTTAAGGTGTATTAACATACTGTAGTAGCCAAGGGCATACATGGATCTCTTAGGGTCCCATAGCAAAACTTAGTATGGGTCCACCTGCCACACCCAGTTTCACAGAATGCATGTGGCAATTACTCCCAAGGAAAAAGCTCAACGCCCCAGATTTCTGATTTATTTTTTTATAGAGCAGAGGAAATTTTAAGTTAAATTGATAAGAAAAAAGTCACATCTGGCCTCGCCCACTTTACTAACATAGAAATCGGATAAAGTGGAACAGTTGCTCCATAAATGTGGTGCTCATTCTGATCACCATATCTCTCAATGTATTCAAGTCAGACAACTGGCATAAACAGATCGATAATAGAGATGAGCGAGCACTAAAATGCTCAGGTGCTCGTTATTCGAGTCAAACTTTTCCCGATGCTCGGGTGCTCGTTTCGAATAACGAACCCCATTGAAGTCAATGGGAGACTCGAGCATTTTTGCAGGGGACCAAGGCTCTGCCTAGGGAAGGCTGGGTGAAAACCTGGAAACCTCAGAAAATGATGGAAACACCACGGAAATGGACAGGAAACAGCAGGGGCAGCATGCATGGATGCCTCTGAGGCTGCCTAATCCCACCATTACCCCAAATTCTCAGGCAACAGCCTGGTGGTTACCCTCATGGCAATTGTGCTCACCCAGACCAAGAAAGGCGAGGCAAATACCCATCACATGTTAGGGAAGCACCCAACTAGGTGCAACGAAGGTCCATCACCGCCTGCAGGTGACACCACTGCTCATGCTGGCACTGCAGCTGACATCAAGTTTAGTATCTGTTCTTATCAGTTGCTGTGGCTGTTGGTGGTAAAGTGGTGAGCATAGCTGCTTCCCAAGCAGTTGACCCGGGTTTGATTCCCATATATCGCACTATCACAGGAGGCAATTAAAAGAAGAACCAAAAAAAAATCAGTACAATATCTAATACGTCCCCTACCCGGGTAAATTGTTTGGAAAGAGGGCCTGTAGGTGGGGGGCAGGCTGGGGGGAAGGAGGTTTCACTGGAAGAGCCAGAGGAGTGCCCCCTGGGCTAGCGTGTGTGGTGGTGACAACAGCCGGATGGATTTGGAAAAACTGTAGCATCAACCGGTACGGTATCGATTCTTCTCAGTTTAATACCGTATACGTCCCCTATTTTGGGACCTTATATTTTATGGATTTTTCTACCACGGAAAACGGAAAAAGAGCTTGCTCTGGCCAGGGGAGTGTCTTTCCTACTGCAGCTAAGGGGACATGTCCATGCTCTGCCTATCACAGGTCAGGAGGCAATTAAAAGAAGAAACAAAAAAAACATCAGTACAATATCTAATACGTCCCCTATCCGGGTAAATTGTTTGGAGAGAGGGCCTGTAGGTGGGGGGCAGGCTGGGGGGAAGGAGGTTGAGCTGGAAGAGCCAGAGGAGTGCCCCCTGGGCTAGCGTGTGTGGTGGTGACAACAGCCGGAATGGATTTGGAAAAACTGTAGCATCAACCGGTACGGTATCGATTCTTCTCAGTTTAAAATCGTATACGTCCCCTATCTTGGGACCCTATATTTCAGGGATTTTTCGACCACGTAAAAGGAAAAAGAGCTTGCTCTGGCCAGGGGAGTGTCTTTCCTACTGCAGCTAAGGGGATGTGTCCATGCTCTGCCTATCACAGGTCAGGAGGCAGATAAAAGAAGAAAAACAAAAAACATCATTACAATATCTAATACGTCCCCTATCCGGGTAAATTGTTTGGAGAGAGGGCCTGTAGGTGGGGGGCAGGCTGGGGGCAAGGAGGTTTCGCTGGAAGAGCCAGAGGAGTGCCCTCTGGGCTAACGTGTGTGGTGGTGACAACAGCCGGAATGGATTTGGAAAAACTGTAGCATCAACCGGTACGGTATCGATTCTTCTCAGTTTAATACCGTATACGTCCCCTATCTTGGGACCCTATATTTCATGGATTTTTCGACCACGGAAAACGGAAAAAGAGCTTGCTCTGGCCAGGGGAGTGTCTTTCCAACTGCAGCTAAGGGGACGTGTCCATGCTCTGCCTATCACAGGTCAGGAGGCAATTAGAAGAAGAACCAAAAAAAATCTGTACAATATCTAATACGTCCCCTATCCGGGTAAATTGTTTGGAGAAAGGGCCTGTAGGTGGGGTGGCAGGCTGGGGGGAAGGAGGTTGAGCTGGAAGAGCCAGAGGAGTGCCCCCTGGGCTAGCGTGTGTGGTGGTGACAACAGCCGGATGTAGTTAGAATGACGACGCAGGACCCCAACTTAAAAATTTTGCATCAACCGGTACAATTGTCAATTATGAGCTCGATCAAGTGTGGCATGACTTTTTAGATGGAGATTGCATGTGGTCACGTACTCCCTGGAACCCCATAGTCACCCCTTCTCTGATGTGCTATCCCAGAACATTCTCTGCCCCAATTCGCAAGACCTTTTGCAGTCTCCGTGTGCTGACAGTGGGGATTTACCAGTGTTGTCTGAGGAGGTGGTGGACAATGGCGAGACCCAGGTGTCGGGGGGTGAGGTAGTTGTATGGGAAGCAAATTACAGTGGGGACTCCTTGGGGGGACTTTCTCATGATGGGACAGATTCAACTTGGGTGGATCAGGCACAGAAATATTTTTTTTTTGTGTTTATTTAACTTTTATTTAGCACAAATAACCACAGAGATATTTATTCGTTATCTTCGCTGCGCAGTCTGGCGTTGGGGTTCGTCACTTTGATGGCGAGCTGTGCCGCTCTCTCTCTACAATGGTCTTTAGGTTCTTAGATGGAGACGTTGTGGGCGATTTCTTTACAGAAGGACTTGTTGCTCATCAACAGAACCTCGAGCTCCTTGACATTGTGGACCAGGAATTTGCGGAACCCTGTGGGCAGCATGTGTTTGGTCTTCTAGTTGCTACCAAATCCAATGTTGGGCAATATAGATACGCAGGTAATATTATTTTTCACACTTATCCCAAAAATAAAATTTACGCAATTTGCGCAAATAAAACTGGAAACTGGAACTGGAGAGAGGGCCTGTAGGTGGACCTGCGGAAAAATTGTTTGGAGAGAGGGCCTGTAGGTGGACCTGCGGAAAAATTGTTTGGAGAGAGGGCCTGTAGGTGGACCTCCGGAAAAATTGTTTGGAGAGAGGGCCTGTAGGTGGACCTCCGGAAAAATTGTTTGGAGAGAGGGCCTGTAGGTGGACCTCCCGAAAAATTGTTTGGAGAGAGGGCCTGTAGGTGGACCTCCCGAAAAATTGTTTGGAGAGAGGGCCTGTAGGTGGACCTCCGGAAAAATTGTTTGGAGAGAGGGCCTGTAGGTGGACCTCCGAAAAAATTGTTTGAAGAGAGGGCCTGTAGGGGGCCCTCCTGAAAAATTGTGGTAAAAGAGTGCCAGTTGGACCTCTGAAAAATGGCGTTTTTTTGGTCAGCGTTAGGCAAAGACGATATGGAGGAGGAGGAGGAGTAGGAGGAGTAGAGAAGAGGAATCGGATACATAAGTAATGTTAAATTTTAGCTGCTTTCCCCCGGAGGAGATTTGAATTCCGGTGAAATCCAGGCTTTGTTCATTTTAATAAGCATCAGCCTGTCAGCGCTGTCAGTTGACAGGCGTGTACGCTTATCGGTGATGACGCCACCAGCTGCACTGAATACCCGCTCTGATAGCACGCTAGCGGCAGGGCAGGCCAGCACCTCCAAGGCGTACAGCGCCAGTTAAGGCCACATGTCCAGCTTTGAAACCCAGTAGTTGTATGGAGCAGAGTGATCACGCAGGACGTTGGTATGGTCAGCTAGGTACTCCCTCACCATCTTTCTGTACAGCTCCCCCCTACTCTGCCTAGACTGGGGACAGGTGACAGTGTCTTGCTGGGGTGACATAAAACTGGCAAAGGCCTTGGAGAGCGTTCCCCTGCCAGTGCTGGACAAGCTGCCTGCTCGCCTCCTCTCCCCCGCTACTTGGCCCACAGAACCATGCCCTCTGCCGCTAGCGGCATCAGATGGGAAGAATTGTTTCAGCTTGTGCACCAGGGCCTGTTGATATCTATTCACTCTCATACTCCTTTCCTCTGCAGGGATGAGAGTGGAAAGGTTCTGCTTGTACCGTGGGTCCAGGAGAGTGAACACCCAGTAATCGGTGTTTGAAAAAATTCTTCTAACGCGAGGGTCACGGGATAGGCAGCCTAACATGAAGTCTGCCATGTGCGCCAGAGTCCCAACACGCAAGAATTCCCTCTCCTCACTGGCCTGACTCTCCATTTCCTCCTCCTCCTCCTCCAAGTCCTCCTCTTCAGCCCATACACGCTCAAGAGTTAAGGACTGAGCACTGGTACCCTCTACTGTCTCGCCGACATTCTCCTCCTCTTCATCCTCATCCCCCTCCTCCGATACGCGCTGAGAAACAGACCGGAGGGTGCTCTGGCTATCAAGCGACGTATCTTCCTCCACCGTCTCTTGTGACAAGCGCAAAGCATCCGACTTGATGCTGAGCAGTGAGTTTTTCAACAGGCAAAGCAGCGGGATGGTGAGGCTGATAATGGCGGCATCGCCGCTGACCATCTGTGTTGACTCCTCAAAGTTGCTCAACACCTGGCAGATATCAGACATCCACGTCCACTCCTCATTGTAGACTTGAGGAATCTGACTGACCTGACTACCAGTTCTGGTGGAAGTTGACATCTGGCAGTCTACAATCGCTCTGCGCTGCTGGTAAACTCTGGATAACATGTTTAATGTGGAATTCCATCTCGTGGGCACGTCGCACAACAGTCGGTGAGCGGGCAGTTGTAGGCGGCGCTGCACTGCCCTGAGAGTGGCAGCATCTGTGGTGGACTTGCGGAAATGCGCACAGATGCGGCGCACCTTGGTGAGCAAATCAGACAGATTGGGGTATGTCTTGAGGAACCGCTGAACTATTAGATTGAACACGTGGGCCAGGCATGGCACATGTGTCAGTCTGCCGAGTTGCAGAGCCGCCACCAGGTTACGCCCGTTGTCACACACAACCATGCCTGGCTTGAGGTTCAGCGGTGCCAGCCACACATCGGTCTGCGCCGTGATGCCCTGTAACAGCTCTTGGGCGGTGTGCCTTTTGTCACCTAAGCTCAGCAGTTTGAGCACCGCCTGCTGGCGCTTACCCACGGCACTGCTGCTGCGCCTAGAGCTACCGACTGAAGGCGCCGTGCCCACGGATGGTAATTCGGTGGAGGAGGAGGAGGGGTCGGAGGAGGCATAGTACGTCTGAGAGACCGTGACCGAGGTAGGCCACGCAATCCTCGGTGTGGGCAGTACATGAGCGGCCCCAGGGTCATTCTTGGTCCCAGCCTCCACCAAGTTAACCCAATGTGCCGTCAGTGAGATATAGTGTCCCTGCCCGGCAGCACTTGTCCACGTGTCCGTGGTTAGGTGGACCTTCTCAGAAACAGCGTTGGTCAGGGCACGGATGATGTTCTGTGACACGTGCTGGTGTAGGGCTGGGACGGCACATCGGGAAAAATAGTGGCGGCTGGGGACCGAATACCGAGGGGCAGCCACCGCCATGAGATTGCGAAAGGCCTCGGTCTCTACCAGCCTATAGGGCAGCATCTCCAGGCTAAGCAATTTGGAGATGTGGACGTTGAGGGCTTGGGCATGTGGGTGGGTGGAACTGTATTTCCTCTTGCGCTCCAGCGTCTGCTGTAAAGACAGCTGAACGCTGCGCTGGGACACATTGGTGGACACTGTGGAGGATCGTGGAGGCGAAGGTGTGGTTTTCCGGCAGGAGGCGCTCGTGCTGGGGTCCTGGGCAGGGGGTTGACTAGCAGAGGCAGCGAGTGACGCAGGGGGTTGACTAGCAGAGGCAGCGAGTGACACAGGGGAAGGAGCAGTGGTGTGACCCGCAGGAGGTGGTGAACGGCCTTGGTTCCATTGAGTGGGGTGTTTAGCACTCATATGCCTGCGCATGCTGGTGGTGGTTAGGCTAGTAGTGGTGGCACCCCTGCTGATCCTGGTGTGGCACAGGTTGCACACCACAGTCCGTCGGTCATCCTCACTTTCTTTAAAGAACCTCCAGACTTGCGAACATCTAGGCCTCGCCACGGGAGCTTCACTACGTGAAACAGTTGCTGCTGATGCACCAGCTCTGGCCCTGCTTCTCCCTCTGGCCACACCACTGCCTCTTACAACCTGTTCTGGTGCAGCACTCGCCTCCGCCTCAGAAGCACTGTCTTCACTCGGCATATCAACCCAGCTTGGGTCAGTCACCTCGTCATCCTCCGATTCCTCAGTCTGCTCCCCCTCGGAATTCCTCCCCTAACAACAACTTCACCACTGTCTGACAACCGTGTCTCCTCATTGTCTGACACCTCTTTACAAACTTCTTCCACTAACTCAACATTGTCATCATCATCATCATCATCACCCACAGACTGCGACAGTTGGAAAACTTGGGCATCGGGAACGAGGTCAGCAGCAACCTGAGAAGTGGTTTGTGACTCTGGGAAGGGTCCAGAAAACAGTTCCTGAGAGTATGCCGGATCGCATTCCAAATTTTCCTGGGAGGGGGCAGACTGGGGGATAGGAGGTTGAGGTGGAGGAGCCAGAGGAGTGCTCCCTTGGGTAACGTGGGTGGACTGCGTGGAAGACTGACTGGTGGACAAATTACTTGAAGCATTGTCCGCAATCCACGAGATCAGCTGTTCGCACTGTTGTGGTTTCAACAGTCCTCTACCACGTGTCCCTGTAAGTTGAGACATGAAGCTAGGGAGTGTAGCTCTGCGGCGTTCCACAGCTCCCTCAACAGCAGGTACTGTCTTACCCTGCCCAGGACCACGGCCTCTGCCCTCTGCAGTAATTGAATGCCCATGCCCTCATCCTCGACCCTTAGCCCTGGGGTTCAACATTTTCTGTATATAAGTGTATGATATAAAAATAAATAAATAAACGGGCCTGGTGTACTGAAACCCACAAACTTGTTCAGTCTGGTTTAATTAAGTAACGTACAGAAAGTGTCACCTGGACAGAAAATACGGATTGGAGTGAGTGTGCTTAACTGTGACACACAGAAAGGTTACACGCAGCTGTGTGAAATGGATTTGTATCACTGAGCTAAAACAACAAATACAACTAATTTTTTTATATATATTTTTTTTTTTTTTAGTTTTGTTTTTTTTGGAACGTGACGTGCAGAAACTATCGTAGAGCTGACTGACACCCTACTGACGGTGGCTATTTAGACTGCGACCCAGACAAATGTCGCACAGAGATTTTTAGGATCAAGCTATATACGTGACAGGTAGCAAATGACTTGGTTGTATTCCGTGACATACAGAAAGTGTCACCTGGACAGAATATACGGATTGGAGTGAGTGTGCTGAACTGTGACACACAGAAAGGTTACACGCAGCTGTGTGAAATGGATTTGTATCACTGAGCTGAAACAACAAATACAACTAATTTTTTTTATATCCTTTTTTTTATATTTTTTTTTAGTTTTGTTTTTTTTGGAACGTGACGTGCAGAAACTATCGTAGAGCTGACTGACACCCTACTGACGGTGGCTATTTAGACTGCGACCCAGACAAATGTCGCACAGAGATTTTTAGGATTAAGCTATATACGTGACAGGTAGCAAATGACTTGGTTGTATTCCGTGACGTACAGAAAGTGTCACCTGGACAGAATATACGGATTGGAGTGAGTGTGCTGAACTGTGACACACAGAAAGGTTACACGCAGCTGTGTGAAATGGATTTGTATCACTGAGCTAAAACAACAAATACAACAAATTTTTTATATATATTTTGTTTTCTATATTTTTTTGTAGTTTTGTTTTTTTTGGAACGTGACGTGCAGAAACTATCGTAGAGCTGACTGACACCCTACTGACTGTGGCTATTTAGACTGCGACCCAGACAAATGTCGCACAGAGATTTTTAGGATCAAGCTATATACGTGACAGGTAGCAAATGACTTGGTTGTATTCCGTGACGTACAGAAAGTGTCACCTGGACAGAGTATATGTATTGGAGTGAGTGTGCTGAACTGTGACACACAGAAAGGTTACACGCAGCTGTGTGAAATGGATTTGTATCACTGAACTAAAACAACAAATACAACTAATTTTTTTATATATTTTTTTTTATATTTTTTTTTGTTTTGTTTTTTTTGGAACGTGACGTGCAGAAACTATCGTAGAGCTGACTGACACCCTACTGACGGTGGCTATTTAGACTGCGACCCAGACAAATGTCGCACAGAGATTTTTAGGATCAAACTATATACGTGACTGGTAGCAAATGACTTGGTTGTATTCCGTGACGTACAGAAAGTGTCACCTGGACAGAATATATGGATTGGAGTGAGTGTGCTGAACTGTGACACACAGAAAGGTTACACGCAGCTGTGTGAAATGGATTTGTATCACTGAGCTAAAACAACAAATACAACTAATTGTTTTTATATATTTTGTTTTCTATATTTTTTTTGTAGTTTTGTTTTTTTTGGAACGTGACGTGCAGAAACTATCGTAGAGCTGACTGACACCCTACTGACGGTGGCTATTTAGACTGCGACCCAGACAAATGTCGCACAGAGATTTTTAGGATCAAGCTATATACGTGACAGGTAGCAAATGACTTGGTTGTATTCCGTGACGTACAGAAAGTGTCACCTGGACAGAATATATGGATTGGAGTGAGTGTGCTGAACTGTGACACACAGAAAGGTCACACACAGCTGTGTGAAATGGATTTGTATCACTGAGATATAACATAAAAAAAAAAGTCTTCTAGCCCTTAGAAGGGCTTTTGGGTACTTTGTGGGTGATTCCTGCCTAACAGAGAACTACATGCAGGCCCTAACACTCTCCCTGAAACGCAGCAGCTCTATCCCTAACGACATCCAGACGGCATCTGAGCCGAGCACCGCGGCCAGTCACTAGTATATTCCAGGGTCACCTGATCAGGCCAGCCAACCCCTGCTATCGACATGTAAGGGCCCCACGTGATGCTGGGTGTACCGCAGAGTCTCCTGGCTTGTGATTGGCTGTGTTTATAGGCGCCAAAAAAGCCCGATGCGGAAGTTGCCATTTCCTCGAGCATGGCGAGATACTCGTCCGAGCAGCGAGCACTTACGAGTACCCTAATACTCGAACGAGCACCAAGCTCGGACGAGTATGCTCGCTCATCTCTAATCGATAAATCTCCATCTTTCCTTTTGTTACAGCTGCAGCTCTTTCTAATGGTGGTTGCATGAAAATGCAGTCTTTTTACATTGGGACGAGAAAGAAGGAGTTCAGAACCAGGTCCCTCTACTTCTGGACTCCATATTAGTTGCATGGTCTGCTTCCAATGAAGGTATGCCACTAGTAGTAGCTTGTTTGAGGGGTAACTTTAAAACACTGAAATAACAGAAAAGTGCCTGAGAAAATGTTACATTTTGACATTTTCTCAGGAACTTAGTGTTACTACCGAAGACGTATACTCATTATTTGGTTATCAATTAACAGAAAATGTCATGAAAATTAAAGCGCCAACAAGGTAAATAAAGTATACTATAATGGTATATATTATATAATGTTTTCAATATTATACTTAAAAAATAAAATACTCTGAAATATAAGTAAAATTGTTAAAATATATATTTACATTTAGGACTTGTCACCATTCCCTCAAAATGGCTACGCTGCGTTCCTAACTTATCTGCTCACACTTCTGGGTGATAACATGTCACAGGAGCCAGCAGACCGATCACATGCTTCCCCATGCAGTGACATGTTGGAACACTAGTGACGTCACGTGTACAGCTACTGTAAGCAAGGCTTGTGTATCTGTAGTACCCCAGACCTGGGGTTACTGCAATTGGTTTGTAATGTAGTGCTTTTGTAATACTCATGTTATGTCACACTACATGCCTGTTCATCAGCAGATGGGGTACGTTTTGCAGTGTTTGATAGAAGGAATGGAACTTACCATTCCATTCCTCTCCTCTTGGTAGGAGTAGGCTGGTCTGACTTCTTGCCAAGGAGGGGGTCTGAGCTAGGGAGAGTCAGTATAAGGGAGGAGAGTAAGGAGGGAGGGAAAATATGATCCATGTCCCAATCCTCCAGGCCAGGTGGACCACAGAGAAGGCTCATCTAGGAGGATGTAATTGTATCAGGTGGACCACAGAGATGGCTCATCTATGGCTCATGTAATTGCCCCAGGAAGACTGCAGGGTCCTAGGCCACCGAAGACTGCAGGGTTCTAGGCCACCTAGGCAGTGTTAGCAGTGTGATTGAGTGACCAAGCTTTCAAGAATCTGCTGCAAAGTGGTGGGAAACACATTATAACACCATCACAAGAGTTTCAGAGAGGCATAGATAGAATCATCATCATTCAGTAGACACCTACAGTCACAGGTGCCAGAAGAAAGCCATAGAAAAAGGAATCCAGAGAGACAGCATCAGCTAGAAAGTTTCTGAATGTCATCTATGCTGCATTGCCAGTCACCATACCCCATCATCTGGGAGGAGAAAAAGTTAACTTTGTACTAACTGCTGATGAATGTGCTGATGTCCATTTCTGATCTCAGTAAAGGAAGACTAGTTTATTCAGCCATCACTGCCTGGTTCCTTTCATCATCACCTTTTTCACTGCATTGAACCCCAGGGAGTTATGGCCTAAGGTAGGATACTGTGACATAACAACACTACATCAGGGCCACTACCACTCCCATCTTCTGCATCAGCTCCTCAGGGGCTTGCTACATATCCACAATATGTAGATCATAATTCTACAAAATATGACTGATTATCAAGCACTTCTTAAATCAGTAAGTCATTTTCAAACCGTGTTTCCAATGCTATCCCTATATTTCAATCTAATAATAAAGAGAAAAATGTAATAAAAGCACTGCAGTTTTGTTACTCTCTTAGGTTCAGTCAGAGAAGGCTCAGATGTGATGCGTGATGAAGTTGTTCATCTTGTGGTATAAATTATTAACTATGTGTCTAGAGGTCTGCCTGATATCAGTTTTCTCTTTTCATGATTCTTCTGGTAGAAATATATGTAACTTTTTACAACAGTGGCACTTATTAGATACATTTTTCAGATTAAAAATTGTTTGTCATGTGCATACATCCCATCCCTGGGTTTTTCCTCCTTTTGGCTTTGGCTTCTGGGGTACATGTGGCATGTCTTAATACGTTCATGAATATAATGTAATGGAAAGGTATCAGCACTATTTTGTCCATTCTTCTATCTAGACCTGAAAGAAAGCTGTACAGTGACTGGAACCAACACATCAATGTAAAGCAATCCTGTGCAACGAGGAGTTACAGAAGATCTGTCACCTCTCCTGACATATCTTTTTTAGAAACTACTTGCATCTATTCTCTCTGTGTTGTGCCATTCCTTTATTACTCCTTGTAGAAGTTATACATGAATTATTAGTAGTTTGCAGTTAAGGTCCAGATGGATAATACCAGTTGGGGGTGTCTCTGCATTGTCTGACGCTATCCAATCAGTGCTGCCAGTGTCCCACTGTTCAGAGACACACCCCTAACTTGTAACATCCATCTAGACCTTCAATGCAAACTGTTAGCAATTCGTCCATAACTTTTAGCAGTAATAATAAAGGAATAGTAAGACAAAGAGTCATAAGACATAGACATGTCAGGAAATATTACAGGTCCTCTTTAACAACTAAAGTGGTCATCTTAATGTCTTCTGTAAACCATTTTCCCCTACCGTGGAGATTGAACTGAATGGATTAACATTGTCCTCTCTTGATCACAGTTTGTAGCTGCAGAATATGCTTTTATTAGATCGGCTATTGGGAAATTGTGGACTATTTTCATTATCTCTGCTTTGCCTCCTATATCGATAAGGTGCTGGTAACACATGACCTATAGAACAGTTCTGTTGCTCACATGCCCATTTAGGGACTTTTGGCAGGGGAAAGTGGTTAGCATGGGCATTCTGCAGCCACATAACACCACATGTTCCATATACCAGAAATGAATTTCAGTTTTCTGTGTCAGTTCAAGCATTGTCTGGCATTTAGTTTCATAAATCCTACTCTTCATGGAACACCACAGATAAAAGTCACACAGCGTTAGGTCTGGTGACCGTGGAGAACACAACCCTTTGCACACTGTATGTGCTTCTATAAATGCTGCATGAACTCAGCACAGGGACATATGGAAAGTTGCCAAGTCTTGATGAAGGAAACTATACTCATGCTGATGATCAATTAACTGTGCATAGAATTTATTGAAGGTGTCCACATACACAGCCATGTTCACATTTTCATCAATGAACACTGGACTTACAATCTACAACAAGTGCTTGTCTATTTATTTATTTTTTGCATTGGTCAAGGATCATGTGTTATACCAATTCTGTAACAAGTCATGTTTGCTGCTTATTGCTGGTCCTGAAAAGTCCTGAAACTGACCAGAAAAACAGACTTGTGTTCTTTGAAGGAACCGGTGTGTACGCAGATCTCACTAACGGAATGTGGCATGTTGGACACAATCACGAACCACTTGACTGCCTTGATGGGTCTCATACATTTCGTAAACTGCTCTGTTAAAATGAAACATGATCTCCTATTGGTTGCTTTAGAGAACAAAGACATTTTACTGTAAGATAGTTTTTATTAATGAGCCCTGTCCATTTGTCTATTTGGAGAAAAGTGGTTGCTTTATCAAGACATCTGATCTCTTCAGGTTCAGTTTTTAAAACTCCTCTAGATCAACAGAGTGCGACTACGGCTGGCGACAGGAACTGTTGTTTATTTAACCAAATGGTCAATCACATCATGATGGTACTACCAGGGAAACAGTTGATCTTTGTTAGGACAGTTGCTTTATGCCAAAGCTGGGCACAACTGATATATATGTGCTGCACAGGTCCAGCATCTATAGACTGATAGCGCCGGACAGAAAAATGTAGCATGTAGCAATTGTCTGGAGCTCTTTGGCATCCCGTATGTTAAAGGGAACCTGTCATCACCTTTATGCTACCCATACTAACAGCAGAATAAAGTAGAGATAGGTGAGTTGATTTCAGCGGTCTGTCATTTATAAGTTAAAAGTAAGTGGTTGCCGAGAACCAACATCACAAACATTGCAGATTAGGCCTGGAAAGGAGTCAAAGCTTCATGAGAAGAGTCATGGTTATTCATGAATTCCTGCTTTCCCTGCCCACCTGATGATGACTGACAGGCTTCTACCTAGTTTTCTAGGTCATCAGCAGATGGGTGGGGAGAGCAGGAGATTAGGAATAACCATGACTCTTCTCAGGTAGATATGACTCTTTTCAAGGCCTGGGATGCAATGTTTGTGATGTTGGTTCTCAGCAACCACTCACTTTTAGCTCAAGAGAGACACACCGCTGAAATCAGCATTTCTGTCACTATTTTATGCTGCCCTCAGTACAGTCAGCATAAAGTTGATGACAGGTTCCCTTTAACCCTTTCGCGACCGGAGCTTTTTTCGGTTCTGCATTTTCGTTTTGCGCTCCCTGCCTTCAAACAGCCATAACTCTTTTATTTTTCTGTTCACATAGCTGTATGAGGGCTTGTTTTTTGCGGCACAAGTTGTACTTTCCAACGCCACCATTTAATATTGCATACGGTGCAGTGGGAAGCGGGAAAAAAATTCCAAACCGGGTGAAATTGCAAAGAAAACGCTATTCCGCTACAGTTCTACGGGTTTCTTATTTACAGCGTTCGATGTGCATTAAAACTGATCCATTACTTTCATTCTACTGGTCAGTACGAATCCGGCAATACCTAATATGTATAGTTTTTCCTGCGTTTTCATAGTGATAAACTAATTAGAAAGTTGCCCTTTTTTTTTTTTTTTTTTTCCTTGTCAAATCTTGACCCCTATAACTTTTTGGTATTTATGTGTACAGAGCTGTATGAGGGCTCATTTTTTGCGGGACGATCTGAAGTTTTTATTGATACCATTCTGGGGTGTGTATGACTTTTTGATCACTTTTTATTTAATTTTTTTTAGAAAAAAAAAACGACAAAAAACGGCAAATCGCCATTTGGACGCTTTTTTCCGCCACACAATTCGCCGTATTGGAATTTTTTTTTTTATATTTTAAAAGTACGGGCGTTTTCGGTCACGGTGATACCCATGATGTCTATATTTATTGTTATTTAGGTATTTATTTTTTACTTATACGGAAAGGGGGGTGATTTGAACTTTTACATCTTTTTTATTTTTTATATATTTTTTAACATTTTTTTTTTATTTTTTTTTGTACTATTAGAAAGCTCAAATATGGGCTTATATATTGTGCCTTTTTTTTTTTTTCTTTATGAGCAATTCTGGGTTTTATAGACTCAGAAAGCCATGAATTGCTCATTTCTTATCCTGGCCTGCCATCTAGTGGCCAGAATAAGAATTGCAGTTTGAAAACTGTAATCCTCACCAGCGAGGATTACAGTTTTCATATGGTGTACAGACACCCCGATTGGCCACACGGGGTGTCTGTACACCACCCGGAAGCGAACGCTTCCGGGTTTAGACGCAACTAGATGCCGTGATCACGTGTGATCACGGCATCTAGTCAACCCGGAAGACGCCGCCGATGAAGTAGGTAGCGGCAAGTCTCTGCTGTTAGAAACAGCAGAGACTTGCCGGCCATGACGCCCGCCGCACCCGCGAGCGGGCGCCATGTGCCCGCATCGCCCCAGCGCCGTACATGTACGGCGCTGGTCGAGAAGGGGTTAAGTGATATACTGAATGTATTTGTTTGTGAACTATACCATAGAAAACTACAGGATCAGTTCTAGCTTCAGTTCCCTCTGGTGTTTTTTCCTTCATGTCAGAGGGGAACTGAACCAGATGTCCCTATATATGTGATGTAGGCCTTAGTGACTCACTTCTATGGCTAATAGAGGGGGTCCCACCAGGGATCTCCCTCTGTAATATCTAGGTCAGGGGTCGGCAACCTTTTTGTACGGAGTGCCGTTTTTTGTTTTTTTTTTTAATCAAAGTTGAAATGCTCAGTTTGTCGAGCCATACAGGAAAGTAATAAAACACAAATATGTGACATAAACCAGGTATTTACTAGCTATGTCCCAAAATTCTCAACAACACTGCCTGTCCTGCAAGGCTTAAAGAGGTTTACAACTTTTCAGAAAAGTTACAAAACCAACAAGCCTCACTCCAAATTTAAATTGAAAGGGGGTACATTAACATCCAATACAACCTACACTCTTGGTCCCCAAACCAGGGGAACAAGAAAACCATCTCACAAAGACAAAAAAAAGGTTGTTTTATAAAAATATACACTCACCGGCCACTTTATTAGGTACACCATGCTAGTAACGGGTTGGACCCCCTTTTGCCTTCAGAACTGCCTCAATTCTTCGTGGCATAGATTCAACAAGGTGCTGGAAGCATTCCTCAGAGATTTTGGTCCATATTGACATGATGGCATCACACAGTTGCCGCAGATTTGTCGGCTGCACATCCATGATGCGAATCTCCCGTTCCACCACATCCCAAAGATGCTCTATTGGATTGAGATCTGGTGACTGTGGAGGCCATTTGAGTACAGTGAACTCATTGTCATGTTCAAGAAACCAATCTGAGATGATTCCAGCTTTATGACATGGCGCATTATCCTGCTGAAAGTAGCCATCAGATGTTGGGTACATTGTGGTCATAAAGGGATGGACATGGTCAGCAACAATACTCAGGTAGGCTGTGGCGTTGCAACGATGCTCAATTGGTACCAAGGGGCCCAAAGAGTGCCAAGAAAATATTCCCCACACTATGACACCACCACCACCAGCTTGAACCGTTGATACAAGGCAGGATGGATCCATGCTTTCATGTTGTTGACGCCAAATTCTGACCCTACCATCCGAATGTCGCAGCAGAAATCGAGACTCATCAGACCAGGCAACGTTTTTCCAATCTTCTACTGTCCAATTTCGATGAGCTTGTGCAAATTGTAGCCTAAGTTTCCTGTTCTTAGCTGAAAGGAGTGGCACCCGGTGTGGTCTTCTGCTGCTGTAGCCCATCTGCCTCAAAGTTCGACGTACTGTGCGTTCAGAGATGCTCTTCTGCCTACCTTGGTTGTAACGGGTGGCAATTTGAGTCACTGTTGCCTTTCTATCAGCTCGAACCAGTCTGCCCATTCTCCTCTGACCTCTGGCATCAACAAGGCATTTCCGCCCACAGAACTGCCGCTCACTGGATGTTTTTTCTTTTTCGGACCATTCTCTGTAAACCCTAGAGATGGTTGTGCGTGAAAATCCCAGTAGATCAGCAGTTTCTGAAATACTCAGACCAGCCCTTCTGGCACCAACAACCATGCCACGTTCAAAGGCACTCAAATCACCTTTCTTCCCCATACTGATGCTCGGTTTGAACTGCAGGAGATTGTCTTGACCATGTCTACATGCCTAAATGCACTGAGTTGCCGCCATGTGATTGGCTGATTAGAAATTAAGTGTTAACGAGCAGTTGGACAGGTGTACCTAATAAAGTGGCCGGTGAGTGTATAGAGTTTATTCAGCAAAATGTAAAAAATTACAGAATGAGTAATTAATAACAGTAATATAGGGAAAAAAGCAATACATAAGAGGTCAAAGCCTCAAAATGCTGGGTGGAATCATAGGTTATGGGTCCCCACCTCTCTGAACAAGAAGTAATAAGTCTCACTCATATGTAAGTCTATGGTTATAATTATATAAACAGAAATAACTATAAGTCAATACATGGGGATAACTAGTGGCCAGTTAGAAATCACCCAAAATAATACGTATCCTATTATATATAGAGATGAGCGAACGTGCTCGAAACGAGCACTGTACCGCTCGGCTCCCCTGCACTCACATGGGCGCAGGCAGCCGCTTCCGTCCTCCGGAGGACGGAAGCGGCTTCCTGCGCCCATGCGAGCGCAGGGGAGCCGAGCGGTACAGTGCTCGTTTCGAGCATGTTCGCTCATCTATAATTATATATTAATAAGAATTATTCACACATAACTTACCAAGAGACATAGTCAGGGGGGAGAGAGAGAGAAGGGCACCAAAATAACCACCGCAAATTCTCGACGTGCGTTTCGCACAAGCTTTGTCAAGAGGAAACAGGAACACGTCGTCGATATACCTGATCCACAAAGGGATCGATGACGTGTACCTGTCCATTGACTCATGGAACACAATTTCTCTCTCCCACCAGCCCAAGTAGAGGTTGGCATGAGTTGGGGCATATGGACACAATATATTGTGTCTCAAATTACATACAGACGTAGTTGGAATATTAAAGTGTGACTTTTCTACAGTCTGTATGTTAGTCCTAAACCAGAGACATAGCTATGCAGTACTGCCGCTGGGATTTATCCATGTGGATCATGTGTGGTGTGTACCTGCTGTTTTGTACCTGCGGTACACAATATGTAGGGAAGACCACACGCAAGCTTAGGAAAAGAATTGGTGAACATGCCTCTGATATCAGAAATAACAAGGATTCACCTTTTGCTTGTCATGTGGCTGACCTCCATGGTGGAAATGTGAATGCTATTCGTTTCCAGGGTATTGAACATGTTGAACGGTCCCCACGTGGGGGAAATGTAGATGTTATGCTACTACATAAGGAAGCACAGTGGATGTTCAACCTTGGGACCATCAAACCCAAAGGGTTGAATGACACTGTGTCATATGCATGTTTCATCTGAGATGCGTTTTTTTCAGTATAAATAATGGCACTCAGTGGCTCTGTTATATTCTGCTTATTGTTCTTTTGGGCCCGTTTGCCAACTTGCTGTTGTGGCTGTCAGGTTGCTTCTTTACGAAGTTTGCACGCTCTGTCGGCTCAGGCATATGTCATCTAGACTTAGATGTACATGTTTGTTGTGAGCTGTTAATAATTTTATGAGCCCTTCATATGTGATGTTCTTTTCATTCATCTTATTTTAGTACTACACAACTTTTATGAGGACGCCTTAGCGATATGTCCACTTCGATTTATGATCCATCTTACTGGGGACATTATCTCTGCTGCAATTATATCCTTTACCTACCTGTATAGCGCTGCCGGTGCACTCCCCATGCGCTCTGTACATTTCATTGTAACCTACGTCACTCAGAGGGAGTGTTGTTGATTCACACCCCCTGACCTCTGATCGGATGTGGGTTTGGCTGGCTCACGCCCATGAGGGGGGCCCAGGAGGGGCCTTATCTTTAAAGATCTGGGCACCCTGTGGAGGCGTACGGCCATCCTAGCGCCAGATACCCCGCAGTCCACACGTTACCAGTTGTGGACTGCACTTCTATATGTGCATGTGTGTCTGTCCTCCTCAGTCCCCTGGCTCCTGATAACACGTGGGGCGGATGTCCCTGCAGAGAAACGCGTCGAGTTAGGGAGAGATACAGACTAGGGCACTGTTATCCTGTCAGCTGCAGTCAGGGTTTATAGGTGTGGACATACACTCCGTCTCTGACTAGCAGTGATACGGGAGGGGTATATTCTGCAGCCAGGACACCTGCTGCCTATTGAGTACGAGCCCCATAGTGTGAATTTTTCACAGCTACTACACGTGGGCTCTGTTATACTCCTGGCAGGGTGGTCATTGGCACAGACTTTGCTTGGTGCATTATTTATATACACCATGTTCCAAATTATTATGCAAATAATATTTATCTCTGATTTTCCTAAATGGTCGGTGCAAATGACAGTCAGTATAATAAAAGTCATCACCCATTAGAGTATACATCAAATTTTATTGAACAAACCTCCCAATGATAACAGTATATTCTTCAAAAATTAAAAAAACTCAAAATGCACTGTTCCAAATTATTATGCACAGTAGAGTTTCTAAACATTTTATATGTTTTTAAGAACTGAAAATGCTCATTTGTGGAAATTGCAGAATTAGGAGGTCACATTCACTGAAATAAAAAGCTATTTAAATCCAAAACATCCTAACAGGCCAAGTTACATGTTAACATAGGAACCCTTCTTTGATATCACCTTCACAATTCTTGTATCCATTGAACTTGTGAGTTTTTGGAGAGTTTCTGCTTGAATTTCTTTGCATGATGTCAGAATAGCCTCCCAGAGCTGCTGTTTTGATGTGAACTGCCTCCCACCCTCATAGATCTTTTGCTTGATGATACGCCAAAGGTTCTCTATAGGGTTGAGGTCAGGGGAAGATGGTGGCCACACCATGAGTTTATCTCCTTTTATGCCCATAGCAGCCAATGACACAGAGGTATTCTTTGCAGCATGTGATGGTGCATTGTCATGCATGAAGATGATTTTGCCCCTGAAGGCACGTTTCTGCTTTTTGTACCATGGAAGAAAGTTGTCTGTCAGAAACTCTATATACTTTGCAGAGGTCATTTTCATACCTAAAACAACCCTAAAGGGGCTTACCAGCTCTCTCCCCATGATTCCAGCCCAAAACATGACTCCTCCACCTCCTTGCTGACATCGCAGCCTTGTTGGGACATGGTGGCCATCCACCAACCATCCACTACTCCATCCATCTGGACCATCCAGGGTTGCACGACACTCATCAGTAAACAAGACTGTTTGAAAATTAGTCTTCATGTATGTCTGGGCCCACTGCAACCGTTTCTGCTTGTGAGCACTGGTTAGGGGTGGCCGAATAGTATGCACCACAGTAAGCCTTTGAAGGATCCTACACCTTGAGGTTCAAGGGACTCCAGAGGCACCAGCAGCTTCAAATATCTGTTTGCTGGTTTGTAATGGCTTTTTAGCAGCTGCTCTCTTAATCTGATGAACTTGCCTGGCAGAAACCTTCTTCATTCTGCCTTTATCAGCACAAACACGTATGTGCTCTGAATCAGCCACAAATCTCTTTACAGTACGATGATCACGCTTAAGTTTTCGTGAAACATCTAATGTTTTCATCCCTTGTCCAAGGCATTGCACTATTTGATGCTTTTCGGCAGCAGAGAGATCCTTTTTCTTTCCCATTTTACTTGAAAACAGTGGCCTGCTTAATATTGTGGAACATCCAGTTTTCCTTTAATTGGGCTCACCTGGCAAACTAATTATCACAGGTATCTGAGATTGAGGAGATTGATTTCAGTGATCCAAAGAGCCCTGAGACACAATACCATCAATGAGTTTCATTTAAAAACTAAAAATGTAATTTTTATGACTCTTAAATCCAATTTGCATAATAATTTGGAACATGGTATATAGTGATACAGTGTGCACCATTAACGCCTGTAATTATGCGACAATGGGTCTTGTGAGGCCCCACTTTTAACATAGTTCATAATAAAGTGTTTTTTGTTTTTCTTTTAAAACGTTCCATTCAGGCGGTGAATTGAATTAATACACGAACTTCTACTTAGTACCTGCTTCTAGTTTAGTTAACAGTAGAGGCAAGCCAGTGGCGTAACAGAGTGCCACTCTCTGCTCTCACTCCTCTCTGGAGTCCGGGGCAGGAAGCGTGAGGGGGGGCCTAGCAGACGCATCATGCCTGCTGTGTCTGAAAATCTTTACTTTCAGTGGTACAGCGCGGAGACTGGGCATCCAACAAATGGCAAGAAGACTGAAAAGTCTTGCTGTCATCTGGTGGCAGCTGGAGTGCCAGCAGAATGTGGTCTGCGTACCACCTCTGGCACGAGTGCCGCAGGTTGCTGATCCCTGATCTAGGTACTTCTGATAGGTCAAATGAAAAGGCTGAGTCAGCCCATTTAAAGGGAAGATGTCACCATTTTTATAGTGTCCTCACTTAGGGCAGCATAAACTAGTGACAGATCCCCTTAGCAAAATGCCAGCTCACTTTCTTTAATTGACGTGGCTGTCTTTGATAAAACTTGTACTGACCAACTCCAGAGCATGCCAATGAGTCCTGATATTCATGAGCATCCAGCTGTCCCCGACTACCTGCTGTTGATTTCAGTTGGAAAAAAGCTGTTGATCGGCAGAGATGGAGCTCATGAATATGAGGACTCATCGGCATGTTCTGGAGCTGTTTGGACTTGGGAGTTAGGGCAGGATAAAACCGATGACAGATTCCTTGTAAACCTTCTCTGAAGAACAAAATCTTGCTATATAGCAATCCTATTCAATCCATCAAGTCTACCTGGAGCTTCACCACTCCATATGGTGGCAGTCAATTGAAAAATGCAGACTTGTATGACAGAGTTCTTTCAGCATTTAAGAGAGTGATGATTCCATACTTATGACCATATTGGTGAAAAACATCTTAAACAGTCACATGGTTTAGGAGGAGACAGGCTGTTTGTGTGATCCTAACCATATGAATGATCACATGGTCATGACATCATTGAAGGTCCTTGCAAGCTATGGTGAATGGAGTGTTTCTTCTCTGCCTGGGCCTGTCAATCAACAGAGCCTCTAGGAGCAGGGGTAACGCCCCCTTGCACCTAGAGGCCTTATTAGCATAAAATAAAAGTTTATTTTATATAAAAATGGGGGCACCAGTGAATAAAACAGATATCTATTTGGAATCAGGTGACATAAGCACATCTCTAATGTCAGCCTGATTCATACTGAAAAAACTGGTGACAGAAACCCTTTAACTCTTTTATTTGTGAAAATTATCTTCAGAAAAATAGTTCACAACAGAGACACGCTAGCCTCCTCCCCCGACATGAGACATTTTGGGAGACCATGCCCCTTACTCATGAATTAGTACACTACACCCATCTGTCTTCTAGTTATAGTAATGTATAACATAATTGTACAGATGTAATCTCAAAATAATACTTATACTCCCAGTCCATGCTGCCATGTCCAAGTACCAAGTGGTTACACCATGGCTTTTTCTTGCTGATCTGGTCTTATGCATAATTTGTCCATGATGATGGAGAAGGTAAGTCCTTGGTGACCTGTACATTCTTCTTCCACTCACTTGGTGATATGTGTAACATTAGAGCTAATCCCTGATTATAAACTTACATACTAGAGCCACTGCCTACCAAAACTTACCTGTCACCATTTAGTTATCAGACATTTGCCAGATACATAACCTGGCAAGAGACTTCCCTCAATCCAGTTGTTTGCACCCCACCACATGAAACTGCCACCCCATGAGGTGGGTCACAGAGAATAAACATGTAAATCTGTGCTGAGGAAATACAATAAGGTGCTCAGTTCAACCATCACTTTAATGACTGCTAAGCAGTGACAGCTCTACTTACAGTATGTGAAATCTTCTCCTCATGTCAGAGATGAGAATTCTGCAGCACATCACCAGGTATATATCGTATTATCAGATCATATTTTCTCTGTGACATATGAATTTCCTTTGATCTTCATAGGGAAGCCACATTATATTCTTCACCAGAAATGTCTTACAGATGCTGAAAGCTCCACATTTTACACTGTTCATTGCTCATTTACAATGACACGGTCTCAAAAGCAGCTCAGAAAGTGCGTAATATTTCAAGAAAGCTCATTATAAATGCATTATAGACTCAAAACAAAGTGAATTCATCATATTTGTGTTCCCTTTTTCTACAGACACTTATTCTAAGTAGGCTACATGATATTGTGTTAAAGCAGATCTACATCTCTATGGTTGGACACCATGACAGCAGGAAGGAAAGCGCAAGTCTTACATATACCAGCACTTCCATACATTATGGTATGGTGTACAAGTGTGATATGTAGCTAGTGACCTGTGTTTCATTGGCTTTCCCTTTTGCCTTCCAGGACTGGGGCACCAAGATTCAATAAGATAAGGGATGATATATACATGGAGTTTGTATGTTCTTCTCATGTTTGAGAAGCTTGTCTACCACACTTCAAAAATAAACTTTTAGGTTAATTGGCCAGTGTGTATATGTGATAAGGAAATGGACAGCTTCACTGGGGATAGTGACTAAAGCTGACCTCTCACATTAGTCTTTTGTTGGTCAAACCTGCCAGAATCTCCATTGACTGCAGTAATACACTATAGCAGTCTATGGTACCAGCAATCATTTATTCACATGTCCAATCCCCTAGGGAGAATAAAAAATAAAAGCAAAAGAAAAAAAGTTTTAAAAAATTTAAATCACCCCTTATACTAATTATACATATAATAATAAATAATTAAAAATTAACTTACCGTAATTGTTATTATTGTGCCCAAACCATTAAAATATAAAAATAGTTATCCTGGATGGTGAACATTGTAAAGGAAAAAATCAAAATGGCCTAATCAAAGTTTTTTGTCACCTTGAAGAAATTAAATTGAAGTTATCAAAAACTCAAACCCCAAAACAACTATCGCAAGTACAGCAATAACAACCACAGCTCGATCCTCAAAAAACAAGCCACCACATACAGTAGCTCTGCAGATAGACATATTTAGTGGAAAAGTGATGTGTCAGAATATGGTGATACAAAAATAATTTGGATCTTTTCAAAGGAATTTATTTTATTTTTAAAGTAGTGAAACATAAAAAAGCTTAAAAAAATGTACTAAAACACCAAAAGATAAATTTGCTGAATAAGGTTTTCATGTCATTTTTAGTGCACAGTGAACACTATATATATAAAAACAGCCCAAAAAACGATGGTGGAATTCTGTTTTATTTCTTTTAATTTCACACCACAAAGAATTTTTCCATTACTGTAGGGGAGTTTTGGGATCTTTGTGTATCCCTACTCTCTCTCCGTTTGAACGGATCTGTACCCAGAGCCCATCCTCAAAAGGCCTAATTACTGATATTTATCGGATATTGATATCCTTTGACTTCCCAGCGGGCTTTAAACCCCTATATGTTAAAATGGGAAGAATGGCTGCAACGGGAGCTCTCCCCAGAGGTCTGGAGAACCATTTGGAGATGAGTTCAAATTAGCTCTTCATCAATATCATATAAGGAAAATCAGCTGAAGATCTTAATGTTCTGGTATCATACACCCGCTGTTCTTCATGCTATGAACCCGGAGATACCAGACCTCTGTTGGAGATGCTCCCAAAGACAGGCTTCGCAGTTCCATATTTTTTGGTCTTGCCCAATCCTGTCTCTATTTTGGTCACAGGTACGAAATGTCATAGTCTCATAGAGATTCTTTTAGGGGTCAGTCCCCCCAACGATCCGGTTATTTTCTTATTGAATGTAGTCCCACCCACGTTGAGGGGGCCAGGTGACAGGTTGCTACTTCACATCCTAACAGCTGCTAAATGCCTTATAGCCTTATACTGGAAGCGGCCCTCCCCGCCAGTGATTTCTGATCTTATTACCAGATTGAGGGAGATCAGATCCCTGGAATACTCAGTTGCCTTACAAAGAAATACCGTTGACAAATTCCTGAAGTATTGGCAACCTTGGGACACTCGGGAGCACTCGACTTTTTCAATTGGTTTTATCCTTTTATTTTTACACGTTTTGTTACACGTTATGATGTAATGTACAATGTATAACACCTTGCGGAAATGTTATCCTCCTGTTCCGTGTACTGTTTTGTAACACATGAAAAGTCTTTGCCTGTTGTACAAGAAAATTAATAAAAATTGAAATGGGAAAAAAAGAATTTTTCCCATTTTCAGTACAATAAATAGCAAATTAAAAATACAACTTGTTCTACAAAAAAACAGCTTTATTTTAGTATGTGAAGGGAAAAGTAAAAAAAAATTCTGACTCTAGTAACAAAAGAAGGAAAACCCAAAAAAACTAAAAACTGTCTTCGTTCTGAAGGGGTTAACTGAGTAGACAGCACACAGTCAACCACATTACCTTGTAGGATGAGAGCTGTCACTACCCCCCAGCCCCTTACAAGTTTAGCACATACTAAGGGGCATATCTATAGGGAGGGTAGGCTGGGCATGTGCCCCAGGTGTTGTGCATGAAGGAGGGGCAATTTAGCTATGGAAGCAAAAGTAACATTGGTGAAAGGAAGCCTCAATATACATCTCATTTACTCTCCTAATTTTAAAGCAAAGTTGGATATATTTTTTATTTATTACATTTATATACAGATATATGGTCATAGTTATACATATTTTTCATGTTTATTTTTATAAAACTATAATGTTTTACAACAATTAGACATTTTGGGGTGGTAGGCACTTACTTCTGGACATATAACAGTGTTACTAGGTGCGATGCACTTGTAAGAGGGTGCACACTGCCTACACCTGGTAGCCCAGGTACCTTACTGTGACTATAACACATGAAGAATATTCAGTGCTCATTTATAGCAGCAACCACTGAAAAACTTCAAATTCTCAGCGTAAACAGAACTTTACAAAATTATTTTAACTTGAAGGTTATTCAATTTAATGAAAAATACTTATCCAGTCCTTTGTACTGAAAGTCTCACCAATTTCATGCAGTCTGAAGAAGGTGTTGGGCGCCCTCTAGAGGAGTACTGTTAAAGTCTATGGAGCATTGTTGTAACATTATGTTCAGGGTTACACTGTTACTTAAATTCTAAGACTCTAACATTTAACTTTCAATAAGACCGGATTTATACAACATATACAACGGCTTGTATTATATCTTCTATACATGTGCTATTTACTATTTGCTTAGTTTTTACATGTATGTATAGAATTTCTTCTGTATGTACAGTAACTGTGATTGTGGATGCTGTCTATATAGTCTATGCAATCATTAGATATTCCACAAGCATTGGAATATTTTATAAAATGTAGATCAATCTCCCCCCACACATCCCCCCCCCCCTTATGTAGAGTCTTTCCTCCCCCAGAAGTGCTGATGGTGATCATGACTGTGCTTAATTATAATAAGCTATGGGACAAGGAGCAGGAAACGTGGCAGTTGCGTCAGAAGGAGCCTACAGGCTATTGGGGGAAGCTCCCTGCTCTCTTTTTTAAGTAATTATAAAGTAGCTCAGCTCTGGGATTGTTCTGACAAGCCTCCAACCAGACACAAGGCATTGCAGGGAAGCAGAGAGCTGGGGGAGCCTATTGCAGCTCTCTCACTAGTCTACAAAAGGTGACTGCAAGGCTTGCTGCTGTCACATTGCAACCTGGGCTACTCCTCTCCACCTCTGCTTGTCATCAGGCACTAGAAACCTCCTCTGTTTGCCTTTCTGTAGACTTCACCCTCAGTCTAGTTTACTGAAAGAGCTGTGGATCACCTTCAACGCTGCCATGCAGGTAAGTCTCATACTAGTATCAACCCTTTTAACCTTATAGTTTTGGGATAGTTGTACACTATTCATTGGTACTTGGTATGTATCCTCTGCAATGCTGGTACAGTACCTTAGCTTCCTATTGTAAGCTTTCTAAAATTCTATTCTAAGTTTATAGAATAGTTTTATGTATTGATCATTGTCCACTTTCCTTTTACAGTCAATGGCGCTGGTTACTAGATACTGCTGTCTGGTCCTGGCTGTAACCACCTATCTTGCTGTGGCAATCCAAGCAGACTGCAGTAAGGACTGTACTTCTTGTGCTTATCATATGGGACAAGCAACTGAAGTAAACTCTTTGGTAAGTTTATACTGCTATGCACTGTATACATGGATACTAGGGCAACTAGTGCTCAGGTAGCAGTCCAGCACCTTGGACAGCAGCAATGCTCATGTCAGAGGCTTTTATTAGATGGTGGTTCATATATGATGAAGCATTGATATTAATGATTTAAGTCTGTTGTCTCTCTATAATACTACTGATCTATTTGTTCTGCAGTCCCTCACATCAGTCTGTGTCATCAGTGGGGTTAACAATCTACCACTATCTCAGACCCAAAGCACCTTGACTGTAGAACATTTCCTTCCCCTGTGGTTTTCAGGGAGGTGGATTAGTTTACTTTTTTAATCCTAAAGCCAGTAATAACTGAAAGAGTTCTATAGTTACAGAGACGTAGGTCGGAGTCTCTGGTTGTTAGTGTGTTGATTGAATGACATATGATGTGCATCAGATCATACAGACACATGGTATCATCATCAGTGCAGTGAATACGAAAGATAGAAAGATAATTATAACCTAAGCAAATCAGAGATTTGAAAACTTGTAAGATTTAACTGAAAGATATATTGTCATTCTCTGGAGTAGAAGACGGAGAAGGATAACAAATAAAAAGACCCCTTTACCCTTTAACTGGCTATTGTAGGTAAAGCAATGTAATGTATAGAATATGGATTAGATAGACAGAGCAGATTAGTTCATGCAGTTGTATACATAGTGGTTAAATAATACATCACAGTGGATTTACTGAAGGAGTGTAATGACTCTTACATACGGTAAGATGCTGAACACTTGCCGCACATGTCATGACACATTGACGACCGTATGTATTTTGCGGTTTGCAAAAAATACGGATGACGTCCATGTGCATTCCATAATTTGCAGAACAGAACAGCTAGCCCCTAATAGAACATTACTATCTTTGTCTGTAACGCGGACAATAATAAGACATGTTCTATTTTTTAGCGGAACGGAAATACGGACATACGGAAACGGAATGCACATGGAGAAACTTCTGGGTTTTTTTTGCGGACCCATTGAAACAAATGGTTCCGCATACGGTCCGCAAAGAAAACGGAACGGACATGGAATGAAAAGATGTTGGTGTGCTTGAGCCCTAATGATTAAGCAATAGCTTTAGTTTAGATTTTCATTAAAAGTATAGCTAAACTTAAAAAGAGTCTATATTACTTTATGGACTTATGTCTTTTTTCCACCGTATTAACTATGTAACTATGTAACTATTCCTAGTATTAGATGACTGGATAAGTGGAAAAATGGATATTTTATTAATCATTAGCTATTGTGGTAGTGATAGAATAAACCTCATTTCTCATTCAGTTATTCATGAGTTTATGACTGAGACACAATTTTCAATAAATGTAGAGATGACCTTTTATGTCTGCATGTATATAGAAAAAACATCTGTGATTATGTACTCAATCACACTAGAGGTCAAAAGACAAGTAATCAGTGAAAAGGCCATGTCACAGATGTAGCAGTGCTGACTTTGTAATTTAAGTTTACATTTTTGAGCACTGCAACAAGTCTTCAAGTTAAGTGCTGAAAAACCATAAATACATCCTGAGATTACAACAACCCTATCACAATATCAGCTCTGCTACACACTCAGTCCTAGTTCATATCCAAGTATAATAAATGATGATGATAAAACTTCTGTTTTAAATTACTATAAACCATTACGGTTTCAGAACCACTATGATTATGATATTTACCTGTTCCCTTCCCCTAAATCCTCTCCCACCCCATGGTTGAACCTGATGGAAATACGTCTTCTTTCAGCTGTCCTATGTAACGGTTAAACAGTTCCTGTCACAGCTATTGCTATATAAGCTCGGGGCAGGGTGCACTAAAGCAAGGTTTCTGCCTTCTGCTGATAATGACTTATTCTGATGGGCAGAGTTGCCCTGTAGCAATACTATTGTGTAGATCCTGATAATGTTTCCCTTTTCCTACATTAGACAGTGATCTGGCTAAAATACAGATCACATTGCGCTGGAGGGCAGACCTTTCTCGTGGATGTACACATGGTTTAATTTTTTTTTAAACAGTAAATAAAACTATGATTTAATGGAAGAATAATGTTCATTATCATCAATATTGAATATAATAAACAAACATTGTATCCATTTGCTTTGCTACATTTGTATCTCACCCTAAATATTATCACTGGACTGTATATCAAACCTTAGTTTCTATAATGGGTCGATTCTAATGAGCCAGCATAGTTACATTAACCCCAATGAGATCACATCATCAGTATGATTAATGTACCTTCAAATACTAACGCTCACATAGATTAAGCATTTCATGCTCTTTATCTCATTCAATTAATGCAGCACACATCAATCTGCTAGATTTTTTGTTGTTATTTTACATTTTTTTTGCAAGTATAAAGTGTGGCGCAATTTAGTTGCAAGTGTAATCATGGCAGAGATTAATATCTGCAATTAATGTCTATCTGGAGGCCCTGAAAAATCAAGTAGCGGTCTATTAGAACATAAATTCTCTAATGTACCCTATGTGATCCATTAATACAATTCAATCTGTGTCTGCAAAATAACACAACAAATGTATTTGGGAAACATCGATTATAAAGGGGCACTCTGCCATCAGGTGTCCGGAATATGAGCTCCCTCCAGGGTCTCTTCTGAAAAGTCCTTGTGTCAGAAGGTAGACTAACCCTTTAAGTGATCAATGAATTAAAAGGTGAGGTATTAGACTTGTATCAAATACTTCTTCGCCTTCACCCTTTTATCCTCATAAGGGCTCACTCATGTGTTCTGTCCTCTAAAAACTGATGATTTTACACTCGTGATGAATCAATTTTGTCTCCAACTGTGTTCTGTTTGTCCGTCTTTTCCTTCCATATGACATCAGTATATCATCCATTTTTCATAAAAAACATCTTAAACGCCCTCCCAACAGCCTAAACACCATCTGTAAAGATCGGACAGAATAGTGCATTCTGCAATTTTCTCTGATGGTCATTGAAAAAAACTGGACATGTAACTTGGCCCATTGACTATATGGTCAGGGTTCAGTCCATGTGCTGTCCTACAGTTGGGAGGCACCTAGACGTGAAAGTCACTCCACTGGATGAGCCAAGATAGCCAGATCCTGCCATACCATTGTATGCATCTCAATCATAGGATATGTGGCAAATGAAGTGGCTACATTCAGTAATCTACATCACAGCACTAAACTTTGTCATTTCATACAAAAACAAGGATAGATAGATGATAAATAGATGATAGATAGATGATAGATAGATGATAGATAGATGATAGATAGATAGATAGATAGATAGATAGATAGATGATAGATAGATGATAGATAGATAGATAGATAGATAGATAGATAATAGATGGATAGATAGATGGATAGATGATAGATAGATAGATAGATAGATAGATAGATAGATAGATAGATAGATAGATAGATAGATAGGTCCCTGTTCTCTCCTTGTACTTTGTTTCTACACTATGAGCTTTAAATTATAAATAACACACAAATCTGTGTCTTTTCATTGCCCTGGATTGCTATGTCGCAACTGTAACCATAGAACAGATGTTCATGTCCCAGAGCAATAAAAAAACAACTTGAATATATATATCTTAAGGAAATAAAATCTGAAACATTAGAAAAAGTAGACAAGACCTAAGTAGGAAACATTTCATGTATGAAAGAATTGAGGGTTTGTGTACATTCTAGGGGAAATATAAAGCAACAGCTTTTGCATGAAAAAAGTGACAAATCCAAATCCATAAATTTTAGCACGTCATATTTCCTCTAAAATTAATGACTTTTCTTGTCTCTCATTATTCAAGAAAATGCCATTAAAAGTGGGTGTGGTTAACTGGGGGGCAGGGCCAGAACATTTCCAACATATTTATCGTTTGCAAAGCCAAAGACAATTGTGAAAATTATTTCACAAATCTGTGCCTGCTCGTAGCAGGAGTAGATTTCATTTTCTGTCTTTCTGTGCGCCTCTTGATAAATTTGGCAGAGTTTAGTCAAAGAATGGTTTATGAATGGCTAATGAAATGCCAATCTTCCCTAGTTTTTCTATTTCCAAAAATAACACAGCATCCCTTCAGCTGGGGGATTGCATGTTCCTCCACTGCTTGGGGTAGTAGATGAAGGGAGTCACCCTGCCACCAGCAGCAAGAGATCAAGGGGTTGTAGCGTTTGATTTTGGCTATGTCTAGTACTGCATCTCATCAAATCAAATGAATAGGCCAAGCTACGATACATGCACAACCCATGAACAAGAGTTTATCACTAATTAAAAAAAAAAAGTTTTTGTAATAACAGGGACACGTATTGTTTTGACTGCAGGCTCAATTTGCATGGTGGAGGGCAGGGCTGCCACTGGGCAGCAGTACCAGGGCAGGGCAGACCTATGGCTGGTCCACTGTCAGCAATTACCTATATACATGTCAGAATACAAGGATCCAAATATATTACTTTGTGGGGGAGGGGCACCAAACTGGATCTTTCTAGTCTAGTACTGCAATCTGCCTTCAGTGCTGCACAACTAGATGCAACAGAAATAGAATAAGCACCCTTCTTTAATCGTAGTAGAATAGTGACAACTTTAGGTCTGAGATATAAATGTGTTCCGATAGGTTGTCAAGCCCTATGTTCTTCATGGAAGATGTTTGAATGCACCTTCCAGCTGCAAAGCATCAAGGTAAAACATTTAAAGATAATAAAGATGTATTCAGCTTTAAAGGTTTTCTTTTACTTTATTGTTTTAATCACCAAAAAGGCTACACCATCAATAAATAACATAATAAATCCTAATAAAAAATCTATACAATTTAATCCACGATCTAGTACTGGATCTCAACTGCCAGGTGGCAAGTATGGAAATACTATACTACCCCTTATTATTTATAACAGAGCTCAAGCCGTTGCTTAGTAAGTATTAATTTTGTTAAACTATTGATGAATATTAATAATTATATATATATATATATATATATATATATATATATATTTATCTTTGTAATATTTTTTAATTAGAGAAAATGCCTTGCTCTCCACCTCTCATCCCCCTCTCCGCTCTTTTCCTCATCCCCCTCTCCTCCTCATGAAACATACACTAACTCTGAATTCACTGATCAAGTCGGTCTCCAGAGAGGAGATGGCTTTCCAGGCTCACTGGGAGAACAGGCTCATACTGCCTCATAAAAAAGCTATGGAGAGGAGAGGTGTTAGGAGAAACGGGAACAGGAGACTAGCTGCTATGATGCCATACCAGGTATACATAGAGGAGTTCCTGCGTCCCAATCACTCTCAGAAGCAGCTGTACCATGGAGTCAATGAAACAACAGTATTGAGCACTGTAGCTGTCCATCCAGCCCTGGTGTGAGATAGAACTTACGAGAGCCAGCAGCAAAATCTTTGTGAGTCTCTCTGCCTCTGTCTGTATACCCCACCCTGCAGTTGCTCCTCTTTATAGTCTTCTATAACCTGATCTCACAATGAAGCTGAAAAGCCATCTTCTGTCTGGAGACCGGTTTGATCAGTGGATTCAGAGTGAGTGAACATTTAAGGAGGTGGGGATGAGAAAGGAGCCTGACAAGTGGAGTAGGCATTGTTCTCTAATAACATGTATTAGTTTTCTTATCTTCTTTCCTACTCTTGATCTCTGATAAGTTGTTTATAATCAGATGTACATTTTCATCAAAGCAAACTAGGGTCATGGTCACAAAATTTCATCTATAATGACTTACTAGAAATATGCACCAAAATCCTCTACCCATGTGACAAGTATTGCTGCCTGGCTTTTTTTTACTCCTCTGTGTTTTTAGTTAGAAATTATGCATGTCCAATTGTGTATCTAGAGGAGGGGTGACTGAGCATGTGGGTGTCAAGAGGTAGGGGATGAGCACAAGCCACTCTGTCTTGGTAATGGTATTTAGATACTTGGCTAGGGCAGTGAATTATATTGCATACTATATTATGGTAGTTATCATTTTTAGATTACAATAACAGATTTACTCCAGCAATAACCTATAACCAGATATAGAGTGTTCAGTCCTATAGCCATATAATGTTTTCTAGCCAAGGGCTTCAAATTTCATTACATGGTTGTTTTCAAGCTTGCTGATTGAACTGTGTCTATTATGTAGTATGGAAATTGTAAACATCATCAAGGTTGGTGTAAATGTACAAAAACCTTCTTCAGATGAGCAATTTCTTAATATTTAAATGTGAACTGTACCATATGTAAGACAAGATTTTTCAGAAAGTCTCTTTTTCTCTGCATCATATCAACCTTTAAGAATTTTCCATAATAGATTCTGTAGGATAGTTTAATTTACCTTTTTAACTGCAGCTATATTTTTCTCCTGTTGTATGTGTTATAGTACACAGTTCTCATTTGATTGTTCCATGGACATTGATACATAATAGGAAGCTTTTATAGAAACCAGTGGGTAGTATGGATGGGACTTCTAGAAGTGATGGCATCAGAAAACACTTTCCCAGTCCTCCTAGTTGACAAGGAGAAGGACTGGAGCAGAGTCATTGCACATCACTGTATGTAGAAGTAATCTCACTACCCATTGAAACTGAGAGGCAGAAGAGTAGCTAAAGACCTAATAGCTAAAACCCATATTAATCTTTGACATGGGCTCTAGTCCACCAAGATTGTCTCAAGGCTCCAATACATATTGGAGTAATGTTGGTAGAACCAATATGATGACTTTCCAATTCTTGTTTTCAACAAAAGATGTCAGAAAAAGGATCTTTTGGTTTAACAGGAGATTAGTTGACAATAGAGTTGTCTGTCAGTGGCTTTCCTCTCATTCCCCATTGAAAACACATACACATTAGCCAAGCATACATGTGTATGGGGTATTCAGGAGGGAAAGCCATCAGCCAAACAAGCATTCAGTCAACAGCTATTGAAGGTCTAAGGACACTTTAAAGAGAAGTTGAACACACAAATGTTATCACCACTCCTGCTGCAGGAAAGTCTCCGCGTGCATAGACAACTGGAGTCTAAGAGCCTCCAAAATATCAACTAGTCCAGCACCACAGTTGCTTCCAAATAAAAACCATAACATTACTGAATTCAAAGATTGAAGATTCACATAACAGAATCCATCAAAGTGCAGGTTCTAGCCACATCTCTTTTGAAATGGTTGGTTTACTCCAGTGAACCAAAATCTATAATACACATAGCTAGGTACATTAGGAACTTTTTGTCCTTAGCTGGAGCAGTTCAGGGAGCTGTGCAGTTTTTTCAGTACTGGACATACTGATATCACTCCGTGGCTATGTCTCAATGGATATAAATTGCAGCTGTTCATAAACTTGAAGAAGGACTGAAGTGGCACGTTGATGTCTCTGAAACAACTCTTGCTGACAGAGTTATGATACGAATTTAATGTCTAAAAGAAATTTACTTTTTTTCGCTTTCTATATTTCTATTTCTATCTCTGGCGATATAGAGAAGTATACAGTATATTAATATGAGGGTTACTCGGACAGTTTTTAGCATTTTTTTAGAATCTGTTCCTTCTAAGAGTTCTTGTAGAATGTAATATCAGGGTAATGTTAATTCTAAAAGATGAATTCATTTGAAAAACAAGGTAATCAGAGAATAGATTCGCTTCAGGCTTGTTTAATTCTTCAAAAAGCATATGAAAATGATATGTCAGAATGCTTTTTAGAATGGCATATGAAAGTGTTTTATAGGACATGCGGCTCAGTTTTTAAACTTTATGATTCAATAAATCTTTCATCAAAGAAAAATCTAACATAGAGAAAAAAGATAATACAGTAAATCTATCAAGAAAGTTTAAAGCGATCTTTTTCTAGTAAGATAAATGTTAAAATATTGTTTGCGTCTTCTTAGATGTGTAGCAGCAAGGGAAAAGTTAAATGGAATCTGTCTCCAGGCAATTCACCATTAAACCTGGCATAATGCCTTGTGGGGCTAGCTTAGCTGAATATGATGATACCTTTCAGTAAGAGATCTGTTGCTTCATTCTGGAGAAAATGTACTTTAATCCATATGTGAATGAGCAGTTAAGTGCACCGAGGGTGGGCTCAAGCTCCTCTGTGCATCCATATTGTTCCTAATTCCTTTGTCAGCCCCTCCCTTTCCTTCTTGATTGACAGGACCAGATTCCTGCATAGTCATCTCGCCTGGCCCTGCCATGGCATTGTGCCTGTTTTAATAGTGATTTCCCTGGTGATATGTTCCCATTAAGGGCTGTTTCACATGAGTGAGTCCATTGCCAGAATGAAAACGTAATCCGCCGTGCTGGACTTGCAGGAACGCAGGGCATTATCATGATTTATAATGCTATGTGCCTCTGCTTCACCTTACTTCTACAGGATCACAGTGACATAAAGCTGTCAGTATGATCCTGTATCAGTAATGTCAAGCAGAGACACATAGCATTATAAATCATGATAATGCCCTGCGCTATCACAAGTCCAGAACGGAGGCTCACACTCACACACAGAGAGTGATTCTCGCAATGGACTTGCTTCTGTGCAACATGCCTAAAAGGGTTGGCCAGTATTAGAAAAACATGAATGTTGTCTTTCATTGTCACACCTGTCCAAAGGTTGCGTGTGGTATTGCAACTTAATCTTATTCACTTCAGTAGAGCTGGGCTGCAGTAGTAGACACAACCCATAGGTGTGGTGCAATTTTTGGAAGAGTGCTACCATGCACTAGTACAAAGAAAAGGTGAACTTGCCCGTAAGTACTGACATCCTCTCTGAAAATGAGAGCTTAAATATGCATGGTTGCTATAAGCAGTGTCTCCACTTTTTCTTATTTTCTATTTTTTATAAATCTTTCCAATGTATCAATGAACAGGTGGTGCGTTAAACCAATACGACAGCATTAGATGTGGTATATTGTATTGTGCATATCTAGTATCATATATACAGTACTTTCTTTCAGAACGTAATCCAGTTGTGGGCAAATTTAGTCCTCAAGATCCTTTAATACAGTGTATTGAGGGGTGTAACTACCATAGCGGCAGACTATGCGACTGCTATGGGGCCCAGGGCAAGAGGGGGCCCAGTCTTAGTTGGGATCATCTCCTCTTCTACTTACTGGAGGTGAAAACTTGGTCAGGACTCTACCCTCTAAAGGAACAACTTTTAGCAAATGAGGCAGTGGAAAAATGGCCCAAGGGTCATTGAAAAGGGTTTAGGCAGAAACTCTTCTGTCCTGTGTGGAGGGGCCTGGTTTGATCCTTGCTATGGGGCCCTTACTTTTCTATGTACGCCACTGACTGTAATCAGTAACTTGTGTAAAAGAGTCAGTAAAGACAACTAAAAATCCTGTAGGGTTGGTAAATATTGAGGACTGAATTTGGCCATCGCTGCTGTAGGCAATGTTCCTGTATGCATCTTACACAAATCCAACTAAAGTTATAGCTGACCTTTTACTATACTGGATTTAGTTATTATTAATCTTCAAATATAAAATGTGAAATTACTTTTTTGTGTTAACCTATTTTTTCCTTTCATTTCAGGCTTGCACGTTAGAATGTGAGGGCAAGCTGCCAACAGCTAAAGCATGGGGTTCCTGCAAAGAGCTTCTTCAAACTGCCAAAGATAACTCTCAAGAGGCAGACAAAGAACAAGGCATTGATAGCCATTTACTTGCCAAAAAGTATGGAGGTTTTATGAAAAGATATGGCGGCTTCATGAAGAAGAAAATGGATGAGTTGTACCACGTCGAACCAGAAGAAGAATCCAATGGTGGAGAAATTCTTGCTAAGAAATATGGAGGTTTCATGAAGAAAGAGTATGACAGTGATACTTCAGATCTCTTGAGAGAGCTCCTGGGCACTGTTGGGGATCCTGAGTCTGGTCTTTACCGTGACAACAACAGTGAGACGCCAGGAGAGGTCAACAAAAGATATGGGGGCTTCATGAGAGATTACAGAAGAAGCTCAGACACTGAAGATGAAGGAAGAGAATTACAGAAGCGATATGGAGGCTTTATGAGAAGAGTTGGCCGGCCAGAATGGTGGCAAGACTACCAGAAAAGATATGGAGGTTTCATGAGGCGCTTTGCAGATTCTCTTCTCCCTTCAGATGAAGATGGTGAAAGCTATTCCAAAGAAATTCCAGAAATGGATAAGAGATATGGAGGATTTATGAGATTTTAACCCCCTTATCCAATTATTGAAAAAGACTGCCTCATTGACCATGTCTTATTGTAATGTGTTGCCTGCACTGTACAGTTTTTTACTGTCTTAGTTAACAATGCAACTTGTAATCTGTTACACCAGGCTCTGTGTTCTTTATAACTCAACTACAGAATCAGTTTGTCACACTTGAGTTTATACTGTAGGTATTACGCTGAAACTATTTTTGTTACTGTATTTTTTCTTTTAAACAAAATACATCGACCAATGCTTACTTACTGTATATAAATAAATTATTCATCTTATCTGCACAGTTTATGGTTTGTCATTTGTATCTCTACAGGTTATGTTCACATTTTGTTCCTAAAGCTGCACTTACATATAGTAATTTTTTATACCCCTGACAAACTACATTTCCACCATAACAATTATCCTAGATATACTAAAATTGTTAAATGCAGATGTGTAGCCTGAAGTTCTGGGACCCCAGTGCAAAGTCTGGTACAGACTTCCCTCTCATCTATCATGTACCACTTAATACTGTTGTCTTCTTCTGCAGCAGAGTGACCTTTGGGAACCTTTAGGTATCAGGGCCTGGGTGTGACTGCTTCCTCTGTACCCCATATAGCTAGGCCATGTCTGAACACAAGATCAGTTGTAGTAGCATATGCAGTAGTACCTCAAGATACAATGGCCTCAGGATACAATATATTTCTGACCCATCGTAAGTTGAAACTAGACTCAATATACAATGTCTCCGACTCAGATCAAATCAATTAAGACCTCGTCTCTGGTAAAATAGCTGGATTAGATGCTAGTTAGCAGCTATTTCTGACTGTTATATGTAAGGACTTGTTTTATCTGTCTTAGTTATCTGCTTATCTCTCTTAAATCTTCATTTTCTCTTATCCTGGATGACATCTTGGGGCTTTGGAACCAATTACTCAACTTACAATGGTTTCAACATACAATGGTTGTCATGGAATCAATTAATATTTTAACTTGAGGGACCACTGTTTATTGTAAATGTGATATGAGCGCCATATAACGAGAATAATACATCTATGCACACCCAAACAATTTTCACCATAGTTGGATCTTTTATCAATCATTTTTTCTAGCATTTAAACTGGCAATATTAAGATCGTTCAGTAACATCTTAATAAAAAGGGGTTGTGTCACTAATATAAATGTATCCCACCCAACACTTACCACCATTTAGCAAAACTGTGTTATTCTAAAGTTATTAGCCTACCATTGTGTCCTATGACAAATCATTTGCTATTGGGTATGTTGTGTAGTGCAGCCTTGTAATACAGGACGTACATGCTCACAGCGCTTCCTTTCCTCCCTTTCAAAAACCAGTACTCTATGTGCAGTGTCAGTTACAAGTTGGATGGATAGATAGATATAAGGATGAATTTTTCTCTAACAAATAATGGACATTCACACAAGTTCTGTCTGTTATAAATCCGGCCACACACAGCATTTTAAATATGTAAAGGTCTAAAATGAACTGTCAGGAGGACACATCTCACTTCCCTAATGCATAATGGGACAGAAGTCACAATACCAACCAGGGTGTAGAATTCAAGCATGGCGTATAAGAGAAAACTGCAAATGAGGTAAACTGGAAAAAAATTGGAAAAAAACAAGCCAAGGAGAAATGGGAGCTAGAGTACTCGATGAAAATAAACTTTAGAGTGAAAAGTAGTTCATGGCACAACCCCTTTAACTGTTTAAAAATGCAAGAAAAGAAAATGTTTATGACTTGGATTTTCTTTGTAGCATTTTTCCCCCCATAAAGGAGGTGTTGTCAAAATGACTGACAAAGCTCCAAAAGCTGCATTTTTTAAAAGAAGCAAGAAAACGCTACCAAGTGGACAAAGACACCAATGCAAAAAGTGCTTGTATGCCCTGCGTTTCATATTTCAAATAGATCTTCAGGTAAAATCTGGAGCTAGCGTTTTACTGCAATACTGTAAATGCCCGTGCAAAAAATGCAGAAAACTGTACAAAATGCCACCAAAAACCTGTGTGTGATAGCACCCTAAATCAGGCCTTTGGCAAATCAAGGAACGAATAAGACATCAATCAAACTTCAAAAGCATTTCACAGCAAAACGTACCATCTTCTGAATAAGATATTTTGAGTTACTTTATGCTACATATTCAACAAGAATGTTTCTTTAAGGAACTCCCATTCATTTTGTGATCCTCTCCTCAATTAACACCTGACTGGCTTTTCAATCCTGAAATTGCCAGTTATATGGACATATGTTTTAGAGGCTTAGGAAAAAAACTTGGACAACTAGGGACATTATGTGGTCATGGTTTAAAACAGCAGTCTGAAATACATGTTTATATAGCTTCACATATACCCTACCATTCACAATCTTGGAGATTTTCTGTTATTTGGAAAAAACTATTGTTTTCAAATAAAATTATATTTAAAGGGGTTGTCCAGGCTTTTTCTATTGATGATCCATCTTCAGGATAAGTGTGGTAAGGTAAGTAAGTGTGTATACATATAGAGCCATCAGTCACTGATAGTTGTATACAGGGGTGGTCTTAAATGGGTTGTGTAGGATCCTAAAAATGTCATTTAATTGTGTAAACCTTGTCTAGTTTCCAACAGAGCATGATATAGTGATAGTCAACTTTTCAATCTCACAGCTTGATGAAGGTGACGGACCGTTACCAAAACGTGTAGCCTTTGTACATGTTCCTTTACTATAGTTTTTAATAAACAGTTTTTTATTGGAGTTCTCCAGTGTAGTGTGCCATTTTTTCTGCTCGTGAGCAACTTTCTTCACATGGTTCTATGATATCCTCAGAGGTCTGACTGGAACACGAGCGCAGCAGCATGGCATCTCTCCTGTATGGGGGCAACTTAATTCGTCGACTCTCTAGTGTTGTGCGTAGGCTGCACAACTCTATTTGGTAAGGTGCATTAACCTCCTTTACCTGAGACCTATCCTGAGGATATTACACTAAGGAGAGCTCCCTTCTATCTTTTTTCTCTTAATATGTTGAAGGGCCTGGCAGCACAGGGAAAGGGGAAAATGTATACCCAGACAACCCCTTTAAGTTGTGAAAAAGCAAGACATAAATTACAAGTTTTACTGTATCTTTTCCCTCAAAATTATATATCAATCTGCTCAGCTCCTTCTGCTCTATAATGTGCTACCTGCAAACTGTGCTGCATTTTGTGATGACACGTCCTCTCTAAAAGCCAAAATCATCACTAGAAATCCTTGTGCAACGATAAAAAAGTAGACAATTGTTGTGTATTTTAAGCGAGCAATAAAATTGACCTTTGGGCTACAGCAGTATCAGGTGCATCATCAACATTTGTGGGTTTTATTATGGTCTATTATCTAAAAAGAATGACCATTCTTCTAAAACTCGCTCCTCTATTCTTGATCTGAAAAATCAAGACTACAACAAATTGCTAATAAACTTAAAATGTCTGAACAAAGTTGTGCACAAATTGCCTCTAGCCAAGTAGGAAGAGAAGTGAAAGGCCTGAAACTGTACAGGAAGGGAAACATACCAGACTCTAGAAACAGAGACTCCCACAGAATGCAGTACACAGGGCCGGACTGGGACTGAAATTCAGCCCTGGCATTTTGAAATCAAAGAGGCCCACATGCCTCGACTTTTTAAAGTCACAGCCAACCCTTTTAGAGGCCCTAAAAATTATTAAAATATAATAATTTAATAAACGTAAACCACACCAAACAAGGTAAATAAACCGCCCCCTGCAGAGAGAGATGGAAAAGCTATATCTCCTGATAGGGTTCGGGTCTAGAACTCAGACCCGGACTGATCAAAACTTTTGATATGTCTCTGTGACATGTCAAAAGTCTTTCAGTTCATCAGTGGCCCTATAAGATTGATGTGTAAAGGTCCTTTTACACGGGCCGATTATGGGCCGAAAAAGCGTTCCTAGGAACGCTAGTGCCGATAATCAGCCCGTGTAAAAGTGGCCCTAATCAGCCGACGAACGAGTAAAATGCTCGTTCGTCGGCTGATTGGATGTTTTGGTTTGTACAAAAGATCCAATCTGTCGGGCGCACATCACCCTGTGTAAACTAACCTTTTCCCTCCTAACATTACGTGTATCACTACAGAACATACAGGGTAAGGCTACATTCACACCACAGTTGTTTTTGCGGCCTCCGATCTGCATATTTTGCGGCTCAGATGTGGACCCATTCACTTCAATGAACACTGTGTGCTGTCCGCATCTGTATGTCCATTCCTATTTTTGTCCATTTGCGGACAAGGATAGGCATTGTTACAGTGGATCTGCAAAAAAAACGGATGCCATACGGAACATCATCCTTTTTTTGCGGATCTGCAATTTGCAGACTGCAAAACACAATGTTCGTGTGAATGTAACCTAATACAGCCCCATACCTCTTACATCCAGTATAATACAGAGCCCCATACCTCTTACATTTAGTATAATACAGCGCCCCATACCTCTTACATCCAGTATAATACAGAGCCCCATACCTCTTACATCCAGTATAATACAGCGCCTCATACCTCTTACATCCAGTATAATACAGCGCCCCATACCTCTTACATCCAGTATAATACAGCGCCCCATACCTCTTACATCCAGTATAATACAGTGCCCCATACCTCTTATATCCAGTATAATACAGCGCCTCATACCTCTTACATCCAGTATAATACAGCGCCCCATACCTCTTACATCCAGTATAATACAGTGCCCCATACCTCTTACATTCAGTATAATACAGCGCCCCATACCTCTTACATCCAGTATAATACAGCACCCCATACCTCTTACATCCAGTATAATACAGCGCCCCATACCTCGTACATCCAGTGTAATACAGCCCCATACCTCTTACATCCAGTATAATACAGCACCCCATACCTCTTACATCCAGTATAATACAGCGCCCCATACCTCGTACATCCAGTATAATACAGCGCCTCATACCTCTTACATCCAGTATAATACAGCGCCCCATACCTCTTACATCCAGTATAATACAGCGCCCCATACCTCTTACATCCAGTATAATACAGTGCCCCATACCTCTTATATCCAGTATAATACAGCGCCTCATACCTCTTACATCCAGTATAATACAGCGCCCCATACCTCTTACATCCAGTATAATACAGTGCCCCATACCTCTTACATTCAGTATAATACAGCGCCCCATACCTCTTACATCCAGTATAATACAGCACCCCATACCTCTTACATCCAGTATAATACAGCGCCCCATACCTCGTACATCCAGTGTAATACAGCCCCATACCTCTTACATCCAGTATAATACAGCACCCCATACCTCTTACATCCAGTATAATACAGCGCCCCATACCTCGTACATCCAGTGTAATACAGCCCCATACCTCTTACATCCAGTATAATACAGCACCCCATACCTCTTACATCCAGTATAATACAGCGCCCCATACCTCTTACATACAATATAATACAGCGCCTCATAACTCTTACATCCAGTATAATACAGCACCCCATACCTCTTACATCCAGTATAATACAGCGCCCCATACCTCTTACATACAATATAATACAGCGCCTCATAACTCTTACATCCAGTATAATACAGCGCCACATACCTCTTACATCCAGTATAATACAGTGCCCCATACCTCTTACATCCAGTATAATACAGCGCCCCATACCTCTTACATCCAGTATAATACAGCGCCTCATACCTCTTACATCCAGTATAATACAGCCCCATACCTCTTACATCCAGTATAATACAGAGCCCCATACCTCTTACATCCAGTATAATACAGCTCCTCATACCTCTTACATCCAGTATAATACAGCGCCCCATACCTCTTACATCCAGTATAATACAGCCCCATACCTCTTACATCCAGTATAATACAGAGCCCCATACCTCTTACATCCAGTATAATACAGCGCCTCATACCTCTTACATCCAGTATAATACAGCGCCCCATACCTCTTACATCCAGTATAATACAGCGCCCCATACCTCGTACATCCAGTATAATACAGCTCCTCATACCTCTTACATCCAGTATAATACAGCGCCCCATACCTCTTACATCCAGTATAATACAGCCCCATACCTCTTACATCCAGTATAATACAGAGCCCCATACCTCTTACATCCAGTATAATACAGCGCCTCATACCTCTTACATCCAGTATAATACAGCCCCATACCTCTTACATCCAGTATAATACAGCCCCATACCTCTTACATCCAGTATAATACAGAGCCCCATACCTCTTACATCCAGTATAATACAGCTCCTCATACCTCTTACATCCAGTATAATACAGCGCCTCATACCTCTTACATCCAGTATAATACAGCCCCATACCTCTTACATCCAGTATAATACAGAGCCCCATACCTCTTACATCCAGTATAATACAGCGCCTCATACCTCTTACATCCAGTATAATACAGCGCCCCATACCTCTTACATCCAGTATAATACAGCGCCCCATACCTCTTACATCCAGTATAATACAGTGCCCCATACCTCTTACATCCAGTATAATACAGCGCCTCATACCTCTTACATCCAGTATAATACAGCGCCCCATACCTCTTACATCCAGTATAATACAGTGCCCCATACCTCTTACATTCAGTATAATACAGCGCCCCATACCTCTTACATCCAGTATAATACAGCACCCCATACCTCTTACATCCAGTATAATACAGCGCCCCATACCTCGTACATCCAGTGTAATACAGCCCCATACCTCTTACATCCAGTATAATACAGCACCCCATACCTCTTACATCCAGTATAATACAGCGCCCCATACCTCGTACATCCAGTGTAATACAGCCCCATACCTCTTACATCCAGTATAATACAGCACCCCATACCTCTTACATCCAGTATAATACAGCGCCCCATACCTCTTACATACAATATAATACAGCGCCTCATAACTCTTACATCCAGTATAATACAGCACCCCATACCTCTTACATCCAGTATAATACAGCGCCCCATACCTCTTACATACAATATAATACAGCGCCTCATAACTCTTACATCCAGTATAATACAGCGCCACATACCTCTTACATCCAGTATAATACAGCGCCCCATACCTCTTACATCTAGTATAATACAGCGCCCCATACCTCTTACATCCAGTATAATACAGCGCCTCATACCTCTTACATCCAGTATAATACAGCCCCATACCTCTTACAACCAGTATAATACAGCGCCCCATACCTCGTACATCCAGTATAATACAGCGCCCCATACCTCGTACATCCAGTATAATACAGCACCCCATACCTCATACATCCAGTATAATACAGCGCCCCATACCTCGTACATCCAGTATAATACAGCGCCTCATACCTCTTACATCCAGTATAATACAGCGCCCCATACCTCTTACATCCCGTATAATACAGCGCCCCATACCTCGTACATCCAGTATAATACAGAGCCCCATACCTTGTACATCCAGTGTCGTCTCCTCTGATGTAGATCTTTTCTTTCCTCATCTTCTCCTTTCAGACCAGACACCAGCCATTTCTCATCTCTGCAGTTTGACAGAAAAAAATCTTAGTTTACTACTTTTCCATCATCCTCCCATCTTCTGGACAAATCATCCTACCACCCCCAGTACTGTGCCTCTAGTACCACACAGATAGTGCCCTTCAATAATTATTGGCACACAGTGTCCAAAAATAACTGCGCCCAGAAAATAGTGCCCGTAATAGTGTGAACATAACGTCCCCCAGAAATAACCGCGCTATGCTGATACTGTGCCAGGGTGCCCCCCACAGTAATAGTGCTCCCAAAGTCCCAACTAATAATTCTCTGCCAGAGTGCACTTGTTAGTAATAGTGCTCCCAACAGTACTAATGTCCCCACTGTGCCCCAGAAGTAATAATGCTTCCAATGTGCCAGTAAGAAGTGCCCCCAAAATTTCACCCCAATAATGTGCCAGTAAGAAGTGCTCCCTACCCATAGATGCCCCTCAAATTATGTGCCAGTAAGAAATGCCCCCAGTGCCCCCATGTGCCAGTAAGAAATGCCCCCCAGTGCCCCCATGTGCCAGAAAAATGCCCCCAGTGCCCCATGAGCCAGTAAAAATGGCCCTAGTGCCTGTAATAATGCCCCCAGTCAAAGTAAAAATGCCCCCAGTGCCCCATGTGCCAGTAAAAATGCCCCCGGTGCCAGTAAAAATGCCCCCAGTGCCCTATTGTGCCAGTAAAAATGCCCCCAGTGCCCCATGTGCCAGTAAAAATGCCCCCAGTGCCAGTAAAAATGCCCCCAGTGCCCCATGTGCCAGTAAAAATGCCCCCAGTGCCAGTAAAAATGCCCCCATTGTGCCAGTAAAATGCCCCCAGTGCTCCATGTGCCAGTAAAAATGCCCCCAGTGCCAGTAAAAATGCCCCTAGTGCCCCATTGTGCCAGTAAAAATGCCCCCAGTGCCAGTAAAAATGCCCACAGTGCCCCATGAGCCAGTAAAAATGGCCCCAGTGCCTGTAATAATGCCCCCAGTGCCAGTAAAAATGCCCCCAGTGCCCCATTGTGCCAGTAAAAATGCCCCCGGTGCCCCATGTGCCAGTAAAAATTCCCCCAGTGCCAGTAAAAATGCCCCCAGTGCCAGTAAAAATGCCCCCATTGTGCCAGTAAAAATGCCCCCCAGTGCCCCATGTGCCAGTAAAAATGCCCCCAGTGCAAGTAAAAATGCCCCCATTGCCAGTAAAAATGCCCCCAGTGCCCCATTGTGCCAGTAAAAATGCCCCCAGTGCCAGTAAAAATGCCCCCATGTGCCAGTAAAAATGCCCCCAGGGCCAGTAAAAATGCCCCCAGTGCCCCATTGTGCCAGTAAAAATGCCCCCAGTGCCCCATTGTGCCAGTAAAAATGCCCCAGTGCCAGTAAAAATGCCCCCAGTGCCCATGTGCCAGTAAAAATGCCCCCAGTGCCAGTAAAAATGCCCCCAGTGCCCCATGTGCCAGTAACAATGCCCCCAGTGCCAGTAAAAATGCCCCCAGTGCCCCATTTGTGCCATTAAAAATGCCCCCAGTGCCCCATTGTGCCAGTAAAAATGCCCCCAGTGCCAGTAAAATGCCCCCATGTGCCAGTAAAAATGCCCCCAGGGCCAGTAAAAATGCCCCCAGGGCCCCATGTGCCAGTAAAAATGCCCCCATTGTGCCAGTAAAAATGCCCCCAGTGTCCCATGTGCCAGTAAAAATGCCCCCAGTGCTCCCATGTGCCAGTAAAAATGTCCCATGTGCCCATAAAAATGCCCCCAGTGCCCCCATTGTGCCAGTAAAAATGCCCCCAGTGCCAGTAAAATGCCCCCCATGTGCCCCCAATAGAGCTCCGGTCGGTGCTACAATAAAAAAAAATTAACACTTATACTTACCTCCATGGTGCTGGCAGCGATGCAGGCCTCTTCCGGCCTGTGTCCCACGCTGTACGGCTCAGGCGCCGCGATGACGTCATCGTGCCGCCTGAGCCGGCCTCTGATAGGCTGCAGGTCTAGTGCCTGCAGCCTATCAGAGGAACGGGCAGGGGAGACGCCTCTCCCTCCCCTGCCGCAGTACAATACAGGCATCTGTATCGCCGTCCTGAGGACGGCGATACAGATGACTATGGAGATGAGCGCTTCCACAATGGAAGCGCTCATCTCCTTCTGCCCCGCCATCGCCTGCAATTATGCGCAGGGCCGCGCTGCACCTGCCTAATTGGCGGTGTGGCCCTGCAAGGGGGGACTGGACCGGCCCACGGAGGGCAGCGGCCCTTCTGGCATTTGCCAGAAGTGCCAGACGTCCAGTCCGGCCCTGGCAGTACACAATGAAGGCAGCATGTTATAGAGCAGGAGGAGATGTGGGAAAAGATTCAGTAAAACTTGTAATTTATTCATTTAAATTTCTGTTCTTTCCATACTTGACCACCCCTGTGGACAACAATCAGTGACTGAAAGCTGTCTATGTATACACACTTACATGGGGAATGTTATCAATCACTGATAACACCACCCAATGTATAATTGAACTAAGGAATTGCATAGATATACTGTGATTTTCAGACTATAAGGCATACTTCTTTCCCAAAAAAAGTGAAGGAAATGTGGCAGTGCATCTTATAGTCTGAAAACTAATGATCACTTCCATTCTGGAAACAGTCATCAGCAGGCGGGAGGCGCAAGGACCAGTAAGGAAAGTGCTGCACTGGCTCTACTCACTCTCCTTTGTCTTCTTCTGGGCCCCACTCTGTACTGTGTCCTGACCTTGTACAGTGTCAGAACGTAGTGCACATAGATGTGAACTGTGAACTGATGTTGTGTGACATCAGGTCACAGTTTAGCGCAGGCCGGAAGAAAACCATTTGCCATCTGGAGCAAGTGAGGTAAGTTTCTTTATTTATTTTTTTTATAATGTCTGATCTGAGGTCTGATGGGGAGGGTCTGATTTGAAAGTTGATGCGGGTCTTATGTGAGGATGATAGGGGTCTGATCCTAGTCTGATGGGGGTCTGATCTGAAAGCTGATGGGGGTCTGATCTGAGGCTGATGGAGGTCTGATCTGAGGCTGAAGGAGGCTGGAGGGTCTGATTTTAGGGTCTGATATGAGGTCTGTCAGGCAGTGACAGGCCTCATATTTGAGGGAAGGTATGTGTCTCCTAGAATGGTGTAGGAAACCACCCGGCCTTGGTGGAGTAAAAGCCAGTAGCTAGAGTGTCCACTAGAATAGATGGTGGACACTGTTGTTACTTAGCATGGCTGGTTTCAGCGAATCCGGGCCTGGCTTTATTGGGAATAAGCAAAGAGCTGGGTGGGTGCTTATTCCCCACGATCACATGTGGCCCATGTCCACGGTTCTGATTTAAAGTCAGCTGCAATCCTCAATGTGGGGGAAGTCTTGGGAGAGAAAAGCCCCAGAGAACAGACCTGTGTGTTTGAAGGCTGGACGGCTGGCAGACCGTGAGGCTGAAGGAAGCCGGATCTGTCCCCTTGTGAGAACAGGGACTTAGAGGTGAGATAGAGACCAAAATGTTAGTTAGAGCCCAGACGGGCAGGTGTTTATTTTGTATTTATGCTTTATGGTGCTGGTGCCTCACCCAGTGATGTTATAACTGGAGAAGATATTCTGTACTGCATAAAGTGACACAATAAAGCACGGTTTTGTGTTTGGAAACCCCACGTTCGATGAAGAGTTTGTCATTGCCGACCCCTGTGAGAGAGCGATCCCTTACAGGTCTTATGAGGAATGGGGGTCTGATGATATTTTTTTCTTATTTTTCTCCACCAAATCCCTGGTGTGTCTTATAGTTCAAAGCATCTTATAGTCAAGTAAATGTATAAATTCTGTTTTACTGAATATTTTCCTACAAAATTATATATCAATCTGCATTGCTCCCCACTCTATTACATGCTGCCTGCAGATTGCACTGGATTTTCATGGTGCCAAGTTTTCTTTCAAGAGGATCTAACACCTCCCCTTGCCAACTCCAGAATTGTTATTACATGGGGAATACAATTATTTACTGAAACAGATATGCCAGAAGAGGTGACAGCTCCTCTTTACTAAATACATTAACACTAGTTTCATCTTCACTAGTGAAGAGACGACTGGGATGGCAAATTTTGGGCTAATAAATTGAAGAAATTTTGAATCAAGGAGCCAATTTGATCCTACTACATGTTACGCAGGGTGCATCAAGTATGAGACAGCACTCCAAAGGTACAATGCAAAGTGAATTTTATTCAGCCAAGCATGGTGCACAATAATGGCAACGTTTCAGGCATATAGTGCCCTTCATCAGGCTGTTGTGCAAAGAAAAAATTGACAACACGATAAATAAACACATAATAAACAAAGAATGTGCTTACATGATAATTAGAACACATAATAAATTCATATTAATCATGCATTACTGATCAGGAGGTACCAAGATGTAGTTATGGACTATAACCAGAAAATGATTATGTATATTGATTACATTTATCATGTACTATTCACCTGCACCTCCCCTCCCCTATGTTCCCCTTTGATTTAATATGAATTACGTATTCTAATTATCATGTAAGCACATTCTTTGTTTATTATGTGTTTATTTATTGTGTTGTCTATTTTTTCTTTGCACAACAGCCTGATAACTATATGCCCGAAACGTTGCCATTATTGTGCACCATGCTCGGCTGAAAAAAATTCACTTTGCATTGTACCTTTGGAGTGCTGTCTCATACTTGATGCATTAGAAGAGTTGGACCCTGGGGTGAAGCAGGGATCTACACCCAGACGTGCACCCATAAACTGCCAAACTTATCGGATGAGTGCTGGGACCACATAGAATATATCACATGTTACGCAGGGTACTAGCTCTCCTTATAGAGACCTGCTGTGTACGGAGACTTAGTGGCAATGCTCCGTGGAAAAATAGTATGCAAAGAGGTAAAAGGTGGACTTTTTAACAAGCCTTGGGACATGGCTTGTCCCAAGCCAAGTATCCATAGACAGCTGTTTCAGGGTGCTTGTCCTTCAGTACAGAGCAGGATTTTGCCTTGGATGCAGTGGAGCATTGCCAATAAGTCTCCATAAAGGAGTTGTCTCTTTAACGAGAGCCAGTACCCTGATTAGGCGAAATCCAAGCCCTGACATTCCATCCAGCCAGAATTCTACTCCATACTGATGAGGGACAAGCACTCCGAAACAGCTGTCTGTGGATACCTGGCCTGGCTATACTCCCTTGTCAAACCCCAAGGCTTATTGGAAAGTCTGATCTTGACTCATAGGGTGCTACTTTCAATAGGTGGCACTGGCGAGATGGTTCTCTTTCTTGGGAGATACATTCAACAGCAGAATAACTTGAAGCACTGTTCCAATTTATACAAAATCTCTGCATGGAAAAAATCAGCTATAGAGTTCTGTCTTTAAGGAATCACCCAGTGTAATTACCCAGTGTAATTGAACTTTATTGTGGCGATGTGGGAGCAGCTTGACCATATCATATAAAAACATACCCAACAAGTCAATTCAAGTTAAGGAAGTACAGGGTGAATGCTGCAGATTAACTCAAAAAGGTTTGAAACACTAAGCTGTTTGTTTTTTTTTTTTTTAACAAATCATTATTTTGATTTCTGGCTTTATCAAAATGATATTTTAAGGAAATTGAAACATTTTGTGATTTCACACTCTCGAGCTCCAGTGTACAAGAAGATTTCACTGGTTAATTCCAAAGTACCCTTTAGTCTTCTAATATGGTCATGTGCTGTGAGAACATGTGAATGGCTTTTGTGGCTGCTTTCATATTTTAAGAGATTATGGTGATTATTTTCAATTGTTTTGAAATGGCTGTGGGGCTGAAAAATGTTGAGGTAATTTTCTGGTAAAGAGTAATGAACCTTGACTGAAAACAATTTATTAATATGCAGCAAAAGCTTGTGACAGAGGGAGATCATCCAGATTTTGGAGCACATATAACATAACATTTGCTGCTGTTTAATATTCCCAACACAGACAACATACACAGAGAATCTGTATGACGCATGCAAGGCTTTACAATGACAAACTGTTTATTCCAATCTGTCGATCTTCTATTCCCGCCGAGCAATATATCAGCGCAAAATCTTCCACTGGTAGGCAAAATCAAAAGAGTATTGTATATCAATTACGAGACACCATTCCCCCGATACAAGTATATGAAAATAAACGTACATGAATGACTTTATATACAATTGGTTTTACTCTGCAGTTGCAAGGCATACCACTATTTTTCATTTGGTGGTAATGTCAACCATCATGACTGTCCTCCATTTCAGAATAAACTTCTTCACCACATAGAGATAGCATACCACCCAACCTTCCCATATCTGGTGGGACAGTCATGGGATTCGGTGGCTGTCCAGTGGTTCTGCGATGGACAAGGTATACTGTATGTCCTGATTTGAACTGAATTGGTAGTAGAGCGCAAAGGATGGGAATCATTCACCAGCTTATGTGTTCTCCAGCCTAGCTCAGCAGATACGATATTACCACATCACTCCTCCTGCTGGGAAGAGAGCACCAGGGTTGCCAACTAGATTTTTTCTTTTTTTCTGGACAACGTATACCAAAATCATGGACTGCTAACATTTTTTTATGGAAAAATTGGAAAACCATACTGAATGATAAAGATTATAATGAATCTATCAATACTGATAAGAGAGATTGGAGAGCACAAACTGGGAAATGAAGTATTCAGTTCATCAGGTTAACTGGCTAGGTGAGTATTGCTTTTTCAATTTTATTAGCACTAATGGGGCATTCTACTGTGAATGGGACACTAAGGGGGCATACTATTGTGAAGGGGGCACAACTATTGTGACACTAAAGGCGCATAACTACTGTGTGGGAGCACAAAGGGGGCATAACTACTGTATGGGGCACAACTGTTGGAGCACTAACAGGGTATTCTTACTGTATGGAGCACTAAGGGGCATAACTACTGTGCAGGGGGTACTAAGGTAGCATAACTAATTTGTGGAGACACAAAGCGGGAATATCTACTGTGTAGGGGCACAAAGCGGACTGGGCAGGATTGGGCGTGTATAGATAGGAAATGGGCAGGCCTATAGACATGGCCTAGTGAAAAAAATAATTTACCACAGTGCACATATTGTCCACTTTTCAAAAGTTGGAAGGTATGATGATAGACGTTATATCCTTTGAAACTACTTCCTATCCATACTCAGAATAAAAAACAGCAGCCATTACAATACTTATCTCAGTTCAGCAAAAACTATAATGAAGAACATCCAATCATTGTGACATTCAACAGCCATCATTTAGATCTACTATATTACTGACATGTCTATGCCCACACTAAAGTTGGTCATACTCATAATGTAAGAAAATTGTTGGCCAAATGCTCGTTTGGCTGGCGGATGTTTCTTTTCAGCTTTCCCGTACACATACATGCTGAGCCTAATGTGTAGGGGAAATGGAGATACACCATAAGTTACTACCAAACAGTTCTGCAGTAAAAATAATCAGGCACAATACTAGTAAGCAGCTACAGAAGACTCTGTCCTCAAATCTGTGTGGCTACTGCTCCAGCTGTAGATCTCACCAAGACCTGCAACTAATAATTCAGCAGTAAAAATGCAGGATCATATTGGGCCCTGTCACCAACAAGTGGCTATAGGACAAAACCAGGATTATAAAGATCCTGTGAAAGGAAATTATTTATTAACCAAAAATCACATTTCAAGGCCAGCCTGACGTCTTCAAGTACATCTGAAGAGGTGGTCAAAGGAACCGTGAAACTCATAGAAGGTTAATAAACAGTATATTTTTATATGATCTTTACGATCCTGAATTTATCCCATGGTAACCTTTTGGTGGCAGCACCCACATGATCATGGATTTTTATTGCTCAATTATTGCTTGCAATATATTGAATTATTTCTTTGTGAGACCAACAGCTAGAGCAATGGCCATGCGGATTTGAGGATAGAGTCTCCTGCATGCGCTTATCAGTGTTGTGCTTGACCTATCCACAACCCACCTCAGTAAGTATATCAGTGACAGTGTTTTATTCATTACTATGAATCTCCATTATGGAGGGGTTGCTATCACATTGTTCATCATACCAGACACTTCTGGAAGTATTTATCTTGCGGCAGAACATTCTCTGTGGGGAAGTCAAGGAGCCCTATACACAATAGAGGGTCAACTGATCTTACTGATTCCTACATTTACTGTATCTAAAGTATATAGCTAATATATGATTATTAATATAAAGTTATAAACCGTTAAAATTGTGCCATCGTGCATAAGACCTTCAGAACTTTACAAACTAAAAGCTTTGCGCTAGGCATTTACCAAGAAGTACAATCTCTACACATATCTAAAGGCCCTTTTACACGAGCCGATTATCGTTCAAATAATCGTTCAAACGTTCGGATTTGCATGATTATTGTTGTGTATAAACACGGGTAACGATTTAACGACGAACGAGATTTCGTTCGCTTCTCATTGATCGCATCTTTTGTCCTGCCAATAAATTAATCGTTCATCGTTCGAAAATTTTCCAGTTTAAACGAAAATCGTTTAGTCGTTGGCAGATGGTAATGGTAATGGTAATGCTTATGGCAAGGAGCAAGGAACGATCGTAATAACGATTATAAAACGACCGAAAGTACGAAGATTGTGAACGACTTCTCTTTCAGTGTAAACGGTATTTACATTGCATCGTTCGATCGTTCATCTACGATCGCTAATACGATTTATCTTTCCGTGTAAAAGGACCTTAAGACTATAGATGTTATCTCAAGGAAAGGAATTGTGGGTCCAAACATGCATCAAGCTTACATCATAAATAATGTTATACCCCGACCACAACTATACTTGCAGACTGCAATGTAAACACCGCAAATCACATCATCAATCTAAAAGATAATGGATCAGCAACATTTCCTGTGATCCTTGGTATAAATCAGAGATTACTCTTCTTGCTTTTGGGAAAAACATCAGGCCATGCTGTAATGTTTGTAGACATTAGAGAGCAGACACCACAGAGTAAATCAGGGTTGATGAAATTAATAATTATCATATTCACCACAAAGCTACTTGCTCTTTCAGGAGTCAAAATGAAGCACATTAATAATGTTATTCCCTGAGTAATACGGCTAACATATTTATTTATTGGCTGTCATGGCTGATAAAGTGGTACATTTATGACCACTACACCTAGCTTCACAGATGTAGATAGTTATAAAAAACAGTGAATTACATGTCCATGGTTAGAGTTAAAATGGTTTTGTCTTCTTTAGATTCAGTTTCTGCTCTTTACAAACAGGATGCCATGATTTATTATGGTATAAATTCTATCCCTGGCTTACGATTCAGCATATAAGCTGTGGAAGGAAAGTGCTGTTCATCCCCTGTGTAACTTGCTGCAGGCCTTACTCTCTTACCAAACATTTGTACACCAAGGGACATTACTGAATTTTTCAAAATTCTTTTATTTTTCCAACACGTGTACAACAAAAGAAGGAACACAAACAACACAACAAATTTATATCAAAAACAGTGTGACTGTTCTGAATCACATAACCAGTAATAGAAAGTGAAAAAAAGAGATAATGAAAAGAGAGGAAAAGAGAAAATGAAAAAAGGAAAGAAACAAGTAGAAGATTCACTTTTGGATACTATAAGTTAGTTGTAAAATAAGGTTCTGCACCCAACAGGCCAATTTCTTCCATAAATCTCTGATTTGACACATACCATATGTCCCCATAGTTTTGTTGTTTTCCATTTAATAGCCAACTAAGATCCAGTTGTTACCAGGATTCTATTAATTACCCATCTGTATCTATAGGGTAAGGTGTCAAGAGTAATGTTTAGTAGCACCAGTTCTGGAAGTGGAGAAATATTCTTTTTATATACCGTAGAAATAAATTCAAAAACTTTCTCCTAAAATCTCACTACTCTGGGACACTGTCACCAAATGTGGAACAAGATGCCTTAGACATGACACTGATGCCAACAATTATTCGGATAGGTGGGGTAAGACTTGGCCATTTTATCAGGTGTTAAGTACCACCTCATTTGCACTTTCTAGATTGTTAATACTTGTAGGACCATCTAGATTGTTATACTTGCAGGACCATCTAAGGGCCTGATGCCAAGTTTGTAAAGAGAATTTCTTTCCCAAGTCTCTTTCCCAAGTTACCGCATCATTCATTTTTCCCCCTAGACTCCAGTTGAAGTAATTCAGAACAAATAATGGAGATACCATACTTCCCCTGAAGCAAAAAAATTATTGGGTCTAGGAAATCCTTCCCTTAAAGGGTTATTCTCATTTTAGACAATGGGGGCATATCGCTAGGATATGCCCCCATTGTCTTATAGGTGCGGGTCCCAGCGGTTTTCCATAACGGAGCCCCCGAAGTGAATGAGGGCGCACTGCGCATGCGCAGCTGCCCTCTATTCATTTCTATGGGGCCGCCGAAAATAGCCGAGCGCTGGCACGGCCCGGCTCCCATTCATTTCTATGAGCGGCGCGGGGAGCTGCGCCTGGTGGTGGCCTGACCCCCGGAAACCTGGGGTCCTCCAGGCGCAGCGCTCCCTGCTCCGTTCTGGATATAGGTGCGGGTCCCAGCGGTGGGACCCGCACCTATAAGACAATGGGGGCATATCCTAGCGATATGCCCCCATTGTCTAAGATGAGAATACTCCTTTAAGTCAGAGATTTCTTTTCTTAAGTCCTTGTGTAATAAGGAAATTTCTTATCTGCAAATATAAAAAAAAATTGCAGTAAGGAAAGTTATACATATTCACCAGATCCTCCAAAGGTCTCAATTTCCCTTTACTGCATATGTCATGAAATGAGGTTATACCTAATGTTAACCAGGATTGAAAATTTACATCTGGGATCAGGTCTTTAAAATATGAGGAAGGAGGGCGCATGCGCGGGGCTAGCAGGATGATCGTACTTCTGTGAGCTCCGCGCCACACGCTGAGAAGATCCCTCATTAGCTCTGTTCCTACAGCTCCACCAGCCGCTTACACCTGCCATAAGGGTCCAGGGAGATGACTCGCACCAAGGGAAAGACGAAATCCACCCGCACCCCGGCCCCTTCCCAGACTTTGCCGGAGATCTTCCGACTCACCAGGCAATCCATCATGGCGGACCCTGAAACATCTCCCGCCAGCCCAACTTCCTCTACGGAAAGTGGGTGCCAGTCAGATCAGGCTGCACCTAGCCCAGGTCAGTAGAAAGCAAATCACGCACTCTTATGTATGCTTGCAGTTAGGTTTATTATGAATAAGGTCACATTGGACTTAGGACGGTTGTATTACAGCTCTTTAGCGCTTGTCAAAAGACTTAATATGATACATAGGACTTGCGTATTTGATGAGACGTTTCGGTCAGGATGACCTTTCTCAATCTGACGCTGTAATGAAAATTATGTATAGTTTAGAATAACATAGAGGTGTGTTATCCACAATATACTAGTTGTTAAGGTGACATCCTAGTATAAGAATTATAAGCTAGATATATATACAAAACGTAGTAGGGTATTGTAGAAGAAAATATACTTATAAAATATAAGGAACGTCTATGTAGAAATAACAACCCTAAGAGGTTATCGATAGAGTATTATCGCTATGTACATGTATATATGGGGAGCAGGAGGCGGGTCATGCTGGAAGAGGCGAGTTACATGAAAGAAAACTTGGCTACCTCTTCCCGACCATTTCAAAAAAACATGCCATAACGTGGCTCAGCTCAAGTTCCAGGTGATAGAACAGGTGATAAGACCAAGAAGAGGAGGTAACCACACTGGACTACTGAAAAAGAGAGACTCATATTGGATTCATACTCTCAATACTCTCCATCCCAACGGCCTCAATCGGGAATATGATGTGTTCCCTACTTGGATGTTATTAAGAATGTCTCTAATCTATGCCGCAATTTTGTACATGTTTATTAATTTTATTCTCCTTTTTTTCTCTCCTCAGACACGTTGACAAATCTACAACTAGAAAAGGTAGTATCAGGTCCCAGGTCATGACTTTTTTTCCCTATATTCCCTCTTTTATCACGCATTCTGTATGTGCATTAATGCATATATATACATAGATAGGTGTACATATACCATGTGCATATTATATATGTATATACTTTATCTCCTCTCCCTTTACTATCATCTACCCCATATACCACTTACACTTTATATCTCATTTCTTATTCCTTCCTTGTTTTCAGTTTTTACTCTCTAACTTCTTTTAACACTTCTTATATATCCTAGTAGCAGATTTTTTACATTACCCTCCACATTTACATTTTTCTCCATAGTCCCACGTTCTCCCTACCAGCCAAAACATTTCGAATTTCACACCAAGTCAAAAATGGCGACTTCTGCGTCTTTTACTACTGTGCATGCGCCACCTCTTCTAATATGGCGCCCACCCTCCTCTACCTCCATACGCATGCATGCCCTCTCCCAAGATGGCCGCCAACACCCTTCCGGCAATAGCGAGCAAGACGCGCATTGCCCAGAAATCCACACACATAACAGCATTTAAGACGCTTCCGCTCCACCGCTAGCACAGCTCTGCATTACGCTACTACACTACAAGCTTCAGACTACTGCCACTCTGGTGAGTCCTTACTTACTTTACCTCGCTTCTTCTTTCATGTAACTCGCCTCTTCCAGCATGACCCGCCTCCTGCTCCCCATATATACATGTACATAGCGATAATTCTGTGCCTCAATACTCTATCGATAACCTCTTAGGGTTGTTATTTCTACATAGACGTTCCTTATATTTCATAAGTATATTTTCTTCTACAATACCCTACTACGTTTTGTATATATATCTAGCTTATAATTCTTATACTAGAATGTCCCCTTAACAACTAGTATATTGTGGATAACACACCTCTATGTTATTCTAAACTATACATAATTTTCATTACAGCGTCAGATTGAGAAAGGTCATCCTGACCGAAACGTCTCATCAAATACGCAAGTCCTATGTATCATATTAAGTCTTTTGACAAGCGCTAAAGAGCTGTAATACAACCGTCCTAAGTCCAATGTGACCTTATTCATAATAAACCTAACTGCAAGCATACATAAGAGAATGCGTGATTTGCTTTCTACATATCGAGTGGAATGTAAATTCTGTATATCACAGCACCTCCACCCTACCTCAGGAGTGCACTATCTTTTAGCTATATACCTAGCCCAGGTCAGTCAGAGTTTTTTGCCAATATAGCTACTCCGTTCCGGACTGAACTGTCCCAAGCAGTGGCGGAATTTTCCCGCCAAATACAGGATCTGGGGAGCAGAGTGTCCGACCTGGAAACGAGGACAGACGAAATCGCAGACGCCATTGGGGTGGACAGAGAAGACATCAACTCTCACGTGGCCCAAAAAGAGGCCCTTGAACTGAAAATAGAAGACCTTGAAAATAGGTCTCGCAGAGGCAACCTGAGGGTGAGGGACCTACCAGAAACCTATGCAGACCTGCCTACTACCATGCAAGCCTTGTTTACAGCCCTACTACCCCAGATTGATGCCAGCCAGCTCCGAAAGGACAGAGTCCATAGAGCCCTGGGGAAACCCTGCACCCCAGACCATCCAAGGAACGTGGTTCTCAAGCTCCACTACCCAAAGGTGAGGGACCAAATTTTGGCCGCAGCCAGAAACATGCCTGTTTTACCGGGACTCCCCTCCTCAGTCCACCTATATGCAGATCTGGTGCCATCCACACTTCGAAGACACAGAGAGATGAGGCCCATCACTCAAGCTTTGCAAAAGGCGTAAGTTCGCTATAGATGGGGCTTCCCCTTTGCCCTTTCCTTTCAACTGAACTCCCGCACTCATACGGTCCGCTCACCATCAGATGGTAGCGAAATCCTACGGAGAGCAGGAATACCTTTGGAACAAGCTGCGGTACCAGCTGCACCACCGAAACCACAGCGTCCTTCCAGGGTCTGGACCGACCGCAGCACCATCTTCTTCCCCTCGTGAGCAAAACATTTGAAGCTCTATCCCTGGGAACTGTCTTTTACTACTTTAACCCCTACAAGGGCTGGAACTGAGCATCGCAGATCTACTTCACGCGAGTGTCTTTCTCTAACCCTTTAATATACTGTACATATAGGCATCTTGCCATAGGGAGCCAGCGTGATGGACTTTCATGTTGCTCCCCATGTTGCAGCCTTGTAAAAGGAACCCTAGGTCCGCAGACAACCTCGTAGTCCCCCTCTTTGGCTCATATTCTCTTATTCGCCAAGTTAGGCATTATACAACTGTTGTTTTTCAATATCATGTTTATTTTGACTTCCCTGTTTCCCTCCTTATTCCTTTTTTTTTTTTCAGGAGTTGCAGTACCTGTACTCATTCTGCTTATATGATTGGTGGTCACTTTGTGACGTTGATGGTGGCACTATGGGACTTGCAGTAGCGGACGACCTTGGGCGCAGTAATGTACAATCCACCCCTATGATTTACTATGTGTAAGATCTTATCACACAATGTACGGGGATTTAACTCCCCTCAAAAAAGAAAAACAGCGTTCACTGCTTATCTCAAACATGCGCCAGATGTCGTCTGCATCCAAGAATCCCACTTTACTCAATCATCCCATCCAAAATTCCTCCATCCACAATTCACTAGATACTTCTCCTCTACATACCGTTCCAAAAGTAGAGGGGTGGTTACCCTGCTACGGAATTCATTCCCGTTTTCACCTACCCAGACTGTCATTGATCCAGATGGAAGATATGTAATCCTGGTAGGCACCTTCAGAGATTAAGAATTATGTATAGCTAATGTGTATGCCCCTACCGAGGATCCTGTCTCATTTCTCTGTACAATACAGCAAGTCATTGAACCTCTTGTGTATCACAAACTATTATGGTGTGGAGACTTTAATCTGATCCTCAACCCCTATTTGGACCGTTCTTCATCTACAGTCCAACCCCGCCCCCCCCCCCAACAATCTGCTAGAATTAACCAGGTTCTAGACTCACTTTCAGTCGCGGACACTTGGAGAGAGCATAACGGTCCACAAAGAGGGTATACATATTATTCACCGGCCATAACCTATATACCCGAATTGACATGATCTTAACTTCTACAATCTGTCTATTGTATCTAATGTTTTGCCGACATGTTATATCTCCCTGGTCTGACCATGATATGGTACTGGCAGACTTTAACTTTACAGCCCCTGGTCGTACACCTTTTTCTTGGAGACTAAATGAGTCCCTTCTAACCTGTCCTGCCATCAATGATCGGCTTCAGACCGAACTTCAAACATTTTTTGCTACTACTGCTACTGCTGACACTAACCCAATGTTGGTTTGGCTTACCCATAAAGCATTTATTAGGGGTAAAATCATTGGAGAGGCCTCTCAGATTAAAAGGTAGCGCACTTCCACACAAGCTGCTTTGGAATCAAAGCTGACTAGGTTAGTCCTAGCACATCAAAGGGCCCCCTCCCTCTACCTCCTCGAAGCAGTGAAAGACACTAGGCTTCAGTTGAATATGCTGCTCTCTCTTCTTCTTATTATAAATATATAAACAAGCCTGATAAAATGTTGGCACGTCAACTGAAATCTAGGCAACAAATAAATCAAGTGTTTCAAATACGGACTTGAATAGGTCATATAACTTCTAATCCCGACTATTTATGCTGCATTTCAGGAATTTTACCAGAAACTCTATTCCAGACCCGTGTTGGGCCCTGGGGCCGTGGAGAGTGACTTCCTAACCTCCCTCCCTCTCCCCCACCTAACTCCGGAAGCTCAAGCTACCTTAAACTTGGAAAGGCCCCTGGGCCCGATGGGCTATCAGCACTTTATTACAAAAAGTTTGCTCAGTAACTCATACCCCATATAGTACTTTATTGTAATCAGCTTTTGCAAGGCACCATGCCACCCTCTGAATTTCTCTCTGCTAAAATCACTGTCATTCCCAAGCCTAATAATTTTACTCCCCCCCAACTACAGACCCATTTCTTTACTCAACCTAGACAACAAGCTGTTCACATCTATCTTAGCTCGTAGACTTAATCGCCTATTACCAGACCTGATCCATAAAGACCAGGTGGGATTTATACCGGGGAGAGAAGCACCAGACAGCATTCGAAAAATTTTGAATGTCATCCAGGTAACTAATAAAACCCATACACCACTAGCTGTATTAGCCTTAGACATTAAGAAAGTCTCATGATACAGTATCGAAGGCTATCTCTCATGAGTACTAACCACCATGGGTATCCAGGGTCCTTTCCTGAAGGCGACCTGAGGCTTACGTGAAGTTACGAGCTACCCATTTTTCACCTATTCAAATTCAGAGGGGGATACGGCAGGGATGCCCTTGTCACCGGCTCTATTTGCCCTTGCAATGGAACCCCTTGCAATCCACTATAGGCAGTTCGGAATTTAAACTTAATTTATTTGCAGATGACCTCCTCCTTTCCCTTACCAAACCTCTTATCTCACTTCCATCCTTATTAAAGGTGTTGGACTCCTTCTCCGCGGTCTCCGGGCTTAAGATCAACCACTCCAAATCTGAACTCCTACTATGTAACGCACCCCCTCATACCAGGTCAACTCTCTCACAAAAATTCCCTTTCCAAATTAAACATAACTTCATTCCATATTTAGGTATCTCACTACCAAATAGTCTTGATACGGTATACAAAACCAATTATCCTCCTATGTACCGAAAAATAAGAGAAGATCTCAAAACTTGGGAGACTCTCCCAGTATCATGGATAGATAGGATCCATATAATTAGAATGGAAATCCTCCCTAGACTCCTCTATCTTTTCAGAACTCTCCCAGTCCCCCTACCTACTATGGACTTGAAATCCTTACAAGCTGATGTCTTGAAGTTTGTTTGGGCGAATAAGACTCCCCGTATATCAAAACAAAGCATTTGTCGTCACAAATCCCAGGGTGGTCTCTCGGTCCCAGATTTTCAAAGATACTATAAAGCTGCGAGATTGGCACAGTTTTTCCTAGCACATCTTGACCCGAGAGATCATCCTCTATGGATTTTGCAAGAATACTCCTTATTCACACCCTATACTTGGAAGGCCCTAACTTGGACTGGAGCTCAGCTCCCAACCATAATCCGCTCTAGATCCCTTCTATCTTACTACTCTCTTATGGAGATCAGTTAGGTTTAAGTCCACATTACAATCAAAATGTTCCCCACTTGAACATATTATTGGTAATCTATCCTTTCCTCCTGGACTTCAAGCTCACAGGTTCACATGGTGGACCACCTATAAACTAAACTCCCTCCATACCTTTATAATTAGAAGTTAACTACCCACTATTCATGACTTCAAAGACAAACATGAGCTACCATCTAGAGAGTTGTTTAACGCAAATCAAATCTTCTCCTTTTTCCGCTCTTTGCAACCTTCTAACACTACTTTCGAATGTACTCCTTTTGAACGGTTCATTCAATGTTATATATTATATAAACAAGGTTTACTTTCCAGGATATTTGGAATCCTGAATGCTTCCCCTGAGGACACTAAAATGATATATATGAAGGCATGGGAAAAGGATCTGGGACAGAGTACTTAATTGCTAGATGGAGGCAACGCTCTCAGACCTTGACGAAGGGTAGTGGGCAAACCACTTTGGCGGAAACTTCTATCAAAATACTGCATAGGACCTATAGAGTCCCCACCAAACTACATAGAATATACCCTGAGGTTTCACCATGGTGTTTTAGGGGATGTGACACAGATGGCTCCATGCTTCACATCTGGTGGTCCTGCCGGGTTTTTCACAGACTCTGGCAACAGATGGGAGCTTTCCTCTCGACTGTGTTGAGATGTTCATACCTCACGTCCCCTTCTTTAAGTCTATTAGAAGATAAGCCTTCCTGGCTGACATATGCAAAATTCAAACTCTCACAATATATTCTACTTGCAGCCAGGATCCATAAAGCCTTTATATGGCGATCTCCTACATTATCCTTCCAAGCCATACTAGATAGAATCAATAGGATTCTTTTATATGAAAGGCTTAATGCTATCTGCACAGACACATTTTCTGCCTTTGAAAAGGTCTGGGAGCCTTGGTTGTCTTCCTCCTATTCCACCGATTTACGTTACTGTATAACGTTATAAGTACTATTGCTTCTGCAACCCTAGGTTGCCACTCTAATGTCATCAATTGCATTGCTACCATGTCACATAATGTAACTCCATGTACCTACTGTCTATCCTTTTTTCCCCTTTTTTTTTTATTTATTTATTATGTATTAGCCGAACTTGGCATTTGTTCCTGTTCTAAAACTGAGATATTGTTTGTATCACTTATTGTGAGACTGTGTTATAAAACCCAATAAATACCTTTTGAAACATAAAATATTTGAGGAAAATCTTAATTTTAATGGCATTATTAATAGCTATAATCTTATTCCAGATTTGTAAGGCAACTTTAGATTTGAGTTTCCACAGACTCAGCAGATAAAAAAATGAACGCTCCTGAGAGAGGAAGCATCTGACTGTGTCAGTTCTATCTGGGCCAACCCTCAACAGTGGGTACTAACCAATAGGTCTTAAAGGGCTCTAATATGGCTAATGTTTGATAGGTACCAACATTGGGAACTCCAATACCCCCTAATTGGATTGAAACATAATGTATTTTTATTAAATCTTAGCCTTTTTGAACTGCATAAACATTTCAGTATTTTCTCCTTTAATAGTTAATTTGGGAAACATCAGGGGTATGCATCTAAAATTGTACAAAATAATAGGCAAAATGATTTTTTTTTAAATCCATGAAATTGCCTACATTTAAGTCTAAAACAACATGGATCTGTGTGTAGAAAAGTAATCTACAAAGGGGCCCTGAGAGGTATCCCTTCCCTAGCGGATTACTTTCAGCCACTGAGTGGTTTCTATGATGTGTTAAAGATCACAAGATCTACCCCAGGGGCTCACGGCAGCTTCCTGCCCTTGGCTATTTAAAAAGAAAATTTTGAAGGCGACCTTTTCAATTAGTTGAACGTGAAGTAATTTGCTCCAGAAGCCAGCTTACAGCGAGGTGCAAATATGTCCAATAATTTTAGAAACTACTAACTCTGTCATTGAGGTAATTTATACCACAACGCATGGTGATTATGAAATCAAATATCACTGCAAAGAAAATATTAAAACATAACTTTTACTTCAAAATGTAAAACCCAACTATTGGCAGCTGCTTAAAGAAAGCTGTAGTGATAAATACTCATTAGTGTTGAGTGAAGCATTCAAAGCGGAATTTGGTCTGAAGTTTCTCCCCGATCAAAACATTCGGCGATGGGGGGAGAGAGGCAACCAATAGCAGGCCGTGACGGGGATGAGCCTTAGTGAAATGCTACAAATACAGTTTAGGTTAATGCTACAAATACAGTTTAGATAGTGGCTTGTCCTTTTATTTTCAACCATGATTGCTCCAATGTGCTTAAAGTGAGGTATATAAAAACACCTGGGGTCATTTATCAAACTGGTGTAAAGTAGAAATGGCTTAGTTGCCCATAGCAACCAATCAGATTCCACCTTTCATTTTTGACAGCTCCTTTGGAAAATGAAAAGTGGAATTTGACAGGTACTTTTACAGTACTTTTAACCACACTTTGGAATTAAATGCAATGCCAATTTCAAACCAAACCTTCTCGCCTAATATCAATGTCTATCCTCACAAATGCTCTTTTGGCAGAAAGGGCTGTTATACTGTAGTTACAAAAGCGAGTCCAACGCCATATAAACACCAATGGTTCTGGAATGGGATGTCAGAGGCCAAAGACAAGACATGTCCTATCTTTTGCTGTACAGCCGCACGGACCCATGAGAACATTGAAGGGTCAGCCATGACAGCATGCACCTGTACTTTAGTTCATTTTATTTGGAGGTGCTAATTTTGTTTTCGCATTGCACATTTGGGGGAGTGGTTGCCTCAGTTTGGACCGTACACTCCTGACTATTTGTCCAAAGCTTTTAAATAGAGTATAGTATAGTTGGATCCTACATTGCCCTGAATTTTGTAGGCCCAGGAGAGGCGAGTCTGTTAGTCTAAGTCCCATCTGCAGAAGCTACCTTGCCGTTGGTAGATGAGCCCAACACAATTTTGATCAAAAATGTGCGCAAACTGCTTCTAATTTTCATGTATAGCAAGTAAAGCAGTAATGCAGTTACCAGTGTTGCCAGTGTTTGCAAGGATCTTTGTGCATGAAGCAGTGTGCTGCTACATTTATCGTCTGTTTGCTTTTGCACAACAGCTATGGTAGCGTTCCCCTGTGCTTTATTTCATATTTTTGGAGGTGCTGGTCTAACTTTATTTTTACTATCACATTATAGTTTTAATAACTTAATAATCTTCTAAGTGCTACCATATTGTCTGCTGTTTGGGAAGAATCCCTGGTGTCCACTAGGAAAGTAAACCGGTTTTCATTTGTAATGGAAAACTTTTGGCAGTTGCCATTTGTCACAATGTTCAATCCCAAAGATGTAATATAAAAAATGCAAGTGCTACAGCAAATTTGCTAACAGCTCAGTGACTTGTTTAATAATGATTTTCTTAAATATGGCAGCATCAAATGAGCTAGGAGTGAAAGCTTATAAATGATTCATAGCTTCTTCTAGTCTAAAGAGAACTTAGTTGTGTAAAACAATACACAGCATGTATAATGCAATGCACTCCATAAATAAAGTATGAACGAACCTTAAAGAAGGTGATGTGTATAATACAATTCAATTTTCCTTCATGTAAACATGAATAAAGTTTGCAGTGTCTGCACGTTCAGATTAGCCAACTGTATATAATCATCCATTAGAATTTCTACTAGTAGTTGTAAGGTGAACAGTACTATATCAAAAGCTTCATATACTCACTTAAAAAAGAATAAGTTTTCAGTTGAAACGCATATATCTCCAGCTTATCTAAAATGACCTTATGAAAAGATAGCATTGTGTTGTTTTTGGGTGCAAAATTCCTTGCTGAATACCTTCCCTGGATATTTTAATAGCTGAAACCCTGATACAAAGCTCAAAATCAATCACCACATATGGGGGCATTGGAGCTAACGGCGTACTGTATGGTGACTCGGGGGTTAGTATTGCTGCCTTGTAATGCTGGGTTTCAGGGTTGGAAGCCAACCAAGGAGAACATCTGCATGGGGTTGGTATGTTCTCCCTGTGTTGGTGTAGATTTTCTCCAGCTTGACAAAAACAAACTGGTAGGTTAAATGATTTCCAATGGAGTTGCCATTGTGTGTCTGTGTCCTTCATGCCCATCCCTTTAAGGTACATTCACACAACAGTGAAAACAGCTGTCAAATGGCCATTTTCAGAACCAGCACAGTTTATGGAGCTATTCACATGGCCTTTTTTTTAACAGCCAGTGAATAGCGTCCTTTAGAAAAATCCTATTTTAGGCCATTTTGAAGGCCAGGTGGACCCCTTTGAAATCAATGGGCCCTTTTTTAGCGTCTGCTTAGACAAGCTGTTAAAAATTGGTACATGAGTGAGGTGGAATGCAGGGAGTTAAAAAAATACTCTCCTTACCACAGGCATGCTGGGAACACTTGTTCCGTGTAGTGGGCAGCAGGACCTGTACTCTCAGTTATGACATCACATGATCACACTGAGACTGTCAGGTCCTGGACTGCCTGGGACAAGGTGAATATTTTTGTTTTATTTTGCTGTCACTATTGTGGGTGGGGGATGTGGGGTTTGGGGGAATTATGAGGGGTATTATATCTACAGAGGTCACTGTGGGGGTCATTATATACATACTAAGGCTTCTATGGGAGCCATCATTGACACTGGGGACAATATGGTGGTGCCGTGGGGGGGCATAATATATACTGAAGGCACCGTAGGGTATTTGGACCTCTGCATCAAAAAGATGGCATTGATTATTATATAAAATATATTGGCAGCCAGCAAAATTTTCAACCATTTTAGCAGGAAAGGGTCAATTTTTTTCTTAATTTTTATATTTCATGTCAAAATTATTGTGCCACCTGTGGTACCTCTTAAAAAAGGAAGGGCTTCCAGCAGGGGGAAGATCAGGTGTGGGAGACATAGGTGGTAAAAGTAAACTGTGGCATCTAAGACCAGGACTGTACCAACTAGCAAGGCAATCTGGGTTTAAGGCCACTCACCTTATACTGTTATTCAGCCTGTCATGCTTGCAAAGAGCTGGCCTTGCGGCTGCACATTGTCCCTCCAGTGTCCAATCCAGAAATTGAACTGAGGTTGAAGAGAAGAAACACGTGAACTAAACATGGTGCTGCAGAGTAGGCACGGCTCTGGGAGTAGAGGTAGGCCTTGAAACTTTATGGCCTATTTAGGGACTTTAGGGTGGAACTTTTTTTCACTTTCTCATTGTCTTATTCCAACAGCCAAAACTTTTTTTTTTTTTTTCAATGACATAAATTGTATAAGGGCTTGTTTATTGTGAGATTGGTTGCAATTTTCAGCAGCACCATATTGAGGTTCATATAACGTACTGATTACCTTTTATTAATTTGTCGGGGGAATGGAAAAAAACAGCAGTTCTGACATTTTTCTTTTTACATTTTATGATCTTCCAACATAGCATAAATAATGCTATAGCTTTATTTTGAGTGTCATCTTAAGTTGCTGTGTGTTAGGGTCCATTCACACGTCCTGTTTTTCTTTCCTGATCCGATCCGCATCCATTCCGCAAATCATGCGGATAGGATGCGGATCCATTCATTTCAATGGGTCCTGAAAAAAATGCAGACAGCACTCCGTATGCTGTCCGCATCCAAGCTCTATCTGTTATGCGGATCCGCAAATAAGATAGAGCTTGTCCTACTTTTGTCCGCATATGCGGTCCGTGGTCCCACTATAGTAAATGGGTCCGCAAAAAATGCAGATGATATGCGGAATGCATCAATATGTCATTCGCATATCATCCGCAATTGCGGATCCGTTTCCAGGAAATAGAAAGAAATACCCTACCAACATATATTCCTCCTTCCCTTTTTTTTGCGGAAAAACGGAAAGGATGAGGATGTACAATTGGTAAAAACGGAAGGTTTTTGCGGAAACACGGATCCGAAAAAAAACGGACCGAAAATCTGGAAAAGAAAAATACGGACGTGTGAATGGAGCCTTACTGTATCTGAAGAGACCCAGGGTACTGGAAATGTAATTCTTATTTTGGCCAGCAGGTGCCAGGCAGGCCAACATAAGAAATGAGCAATTCTGTACAAATCATGGGTCTATAAATGAGGGTTCAGAATTTAAAAAAAAACCCTCTGGTATGCTAATGGTTAAGGTTCTGTACCAAAACCATGATTATCATGCCAAATCTGTCTTTAAATTACTTGTGAATCCTGGCAGAACTTAGTCAAGCATTTCATATATCACTCAATAAATGGTTGTAAGAAGGAATTGCATCAAATTTATTAAAAGTTGCATTTTGTATTGTACATGGATTTGCACCAACATTTTTACCATTTTCAGGCTTAAATATTTATAAATATATCTAACAATTTTCAGCCATGCCCATACAAAATTTTTTATACAATTTGTGTTTTTTTCCCCAAATTGTGAAATTTTGGAGTTCAGTTTATGCCAATAAATTGGCATAAACTGATTATTTAAATGTGAGCTGTTAACTTTATGCCCCATGCACACAACCATATCCGTTTTGCAGTCCTACAAATTATGGATGTAGTCCACTTGCATCTGCGTTTTTTGAGGAACTATTGAAGTTGGTTTCCGCAGTCTACATTTTGCGGACAAATATAGGACAAGTTCTATCTATCACCTTGTGGAACGTATATACAGTTGTGGAAAGCATATAGATCATCCATGCGCTTTACGGACCACAAACTCATTGAAAATAATGGGTCTGCAAACAAAATGTGGACGGCACACGGATGAATCCATATATTTGAGGACCGCAAATCAAATACGGTCATGTACATGAGTCCTTAATGTGATCCATCGGGGTTCAGGCATTTTTTATGCCAAATTAGCGCTGGAATCTAGGCTCATATTCTTGTCATCAAAAATACTGAAAACTCCAGACAGACTCCCTAAACACAAGTGTGAACAGAACGTAACACCACAAGGCTGTGCAACAGAGGTAGAATAAATATGGTCAATTTCATATGTATCAATAAAGCCCTGAATATGAAAACATCCAGCAAAGCTATCATTTCCACATATTCAGAGTTACTGTTAGTTTGTTATTTGGTTTTATGTATGGATTTATTTAGGGCTGTAGATAAACCTATATTTGAAGCATCACAATGACAAGCATAGTACTGCTACATCTACCAAAGGAAAATACAGTAATAAAAGGAGAGAATTTGACATTCTTAGAAAACACATCTATAATAGATATTCGACACAAGACAATAATGTGAAACTTTTCCAACAATCCACATTTATCACTGTGTATCCTAAGGTCCATTGCTTCATTTATTAAAAAAAATAACTAGTTATTATTCAATGTAACTCCTTCAGTTCCCTTCTATGAAATCTTGCCTTTCAGGAAGACATTTCGCCTGTCACCAAATTTGTATTTTTAATACTAAATTAATGTTGTTCGCACTTCTACTTTGTTCCCGATGGTAAGAGAGACAAATGATTGAAGACAGGATTGCAAATTGAATTACATATTCCAGAGTATGCAGGGAACTCTGTGCCGTTATTCATACACAGGACGTGCATGTATAAGAGCCTAAGGTAGCAAAAAACTCGAAATATCAAAATCTCTGCAAACCCGACAATCAATAATGTAAAAAGAAGAGGCACCGAGGGACCAAGGACACGAAAAATCATTAAATGATAAAAGTCTTGTGGCAATGAATGTAAGTAATGCTAATCTATCAAAGACAGACGTTTTACGTCAAACACACTGAAAGCAATTGCACTGACATAAAAAGATAATGGCACGCATTGACTACAGAGAGGCAGCTTTGAAAAAAATGTTTGAATTCCCAGCATACTGTATGACATTCTTCAAAACTGAAATGACCAATAATTATGATTTGTTACCTTTGATACTGTATATAATAAATACAGTATTTGCTTAAAGAAGCACTCTAGCCATTTTTTGTTTTGGATATATAGGTGGTCACCTAAACAAAATCTCATTCAACGAGCAATAGTATAAAAAACACTTCTATGGTCATCAATATTTTCTTGCTATAGAACCAGCTGGTTGGCAAAAGCAGTGCTAGTAGTATCCGAAATGTCAGTGTAATCACAAAATAACTGCAAACCAGAAGAATTGAAAAGAAAAGCTCTGAATGAGGAGAAGAAGGTTCAATTCTAGCTTTACTGGCAGAGGGATATTGTGAGCATCAGGTTGCTTCCATCCTTAAAATGTCAAAGACAGAAACTCATAAGAACAAGGTCAAGCAACAAACATTTCAGGCAACAAAGCTACAGGCTGGCAGAGGGCAGAAACAACTCTCTACTGAATGTGATGACCACCACCTCATTCGAATCTCACTTAACAATCATAGTAGTATGACATCATGTGACCTACAAAAATAATGGCAAGCAGCAGGGCTGGCTTCAGCACCTGGCATACCCGGGCAAGTGCCAGGACCAACCGCTCCACCCCACCATTCAGCTGCCAGCAGCATGATGTCCTCACAAATCGTACTGCTGGTCCGTGTAGGAGGAGGAGCAGGGCACAATAGGAATCAGCCTCTGCCCCTCCTCCCACACAGCAGTGCGATGTGTCACAGTATTCTGCTGCTGCTGCTGCTGGAGAGTGCATATCATGGGAGGAACCAGGTGAGTATGTACTGTTTGTTTTTTTCACTACCTGTGAAGGGAGCACATATCTGGCCATAGCTTCTGTAAGGGGGCACATATCTTGACATATCTACTGTGAGGGGACACATATCTCTGCATATCTACTGTGAGAGGAGAGGGGCACAAATCATGACATATCTACTGTAAGGGGCACATATCTTGGCATATCTTCTGTGAAGGGGGCATACATCTTGGCATATCTGTAACAGCGGCTGCTGTACACCGCTGTTCCCCTGCTTACTGCCGCGGTCCTGGGCGCCATGTTCAGCTGTGATCTACTGCCGGTGCTTCCCTTTCACCGCTGCAGTCCTGGGCTCTGTCTGTGTAAGTACTGTTGCTCTGGGATCCGCTCCAGAGTTTCCATTCAGCCCTGGCTACAACATGCTTGCTGCTTGCATCACTCCCCTTGGGGCCGGCGCATGTTAGATCATGTGGGTTGGATCATGTGACCTCATTGACCAACCCTGGCCCTCCTGCTCATATATAAGTGGCTCAGCTCTCTTCCCAGATGCCTCAGTGTCAAGGTCCTTGTATCCTGTTTTGTTGCTATTGCTCCTGCTCGATTCCTGTGTTGCTGACTTGTGCTAGTGTTCCGGATACTGCTGTCTGCTTCATCCCTGCCTGCCTGCTTAGACCTTCTTGTTTCCTCTGCCTCATCCTTCGGTCCTGCATTGTTGCTCCTGGTGACGACTTGGTTCTCTGACCAACGCTGTACCTCTGGTACCGTCGCAGGTACCTTCTGGTCTGCCTGTTCCAGCTGCCTCATGTGCCTATCCTCAGGAGGTAGCAACCTGGTGTTCCCCTCGGAAATTCTATCCCCACCATCAGGTATTGTGAAGATCGAGGGGTTCACTTAGACAAGGAGGTACAGGAGGTAGGACACGAGGCACAGTGGGTCCACAGCCGCTGGTTCGTGACAGTACACTGGGGCCATGGACCCCACTGGTCACGCCAAGCCTATTGTTCAAGAATTGTTACTAGAAGTCAGGCGCCAGAGCGAACGTTTAGGATGTCATGATGCAGTTCATGCAAAATGTCGCTGCTCATCTGGATGCCATCTCTTCTCCAGCTACTGCAGTGTCGCCAGTCGCTGCTACCCCTACAATACCCACACCGGTGAATCCGGATTTGTGTGCCACTGATGTGCAACTCCCTCTGCCATCACGCTATGGTGGAGATCCTAAAACCTGTCACAGATTCCTGAACCAGTGCCTGATCCACTTTGAGTTGCATGGGCAGAGGTTTCGCACTGAGTGGTCCAAGGTTGCCTTCATTGTGTCCCTGCTGTCTGAAGAGGCCCTTGCTTGGACAAATCCTATTTGGGAACATGGAGGTCCTGAAACCACTAATCTGCAGACTTTCCTGGCTACTTTCCGGCTGGTCTCTGAAGAGCCCGGCCGCACATCCTCTGCTGTGTCAGCCTGCTGCGTCTATGACCAGGTTCCTCGTCTGTCGGACAGTACGCCGTCCAGGTTCATACCCTGGCTGCCGAATTTGCATGGAACAATGAGGCTCAACTGACGGTGTTGTGGGAGGGCCTTTCTGACTAGATTAAGGGTGAATTAGCTGGTCTACTGAATGACCTGATCACCTTAGCCACAAGAATTGATATGCGTTTCAGGGAACGTTCTAATGAGGTCGTAGGCACCAGAAGACCACCTCATTTGGCTCCATCCTTCCAGAGGCCAGTCCTTCCTCTGGTGTCCACCCCATCTGAAGAGCCAATGCAAATAGAGAGCCTTCAATTGTCTGACCAGGAACGTTTACGCCGTAAAGCAGAAAACCTGTGTCTGTACTGTGGTGGCAAGGCCCACTTCATGCATAATTGTCCACAGAAGCCGGGAAACGCCAATGTCTAGGTTCAATTGGAGAGGTGGTCCTAGACAAGGAAAAGTCCTCTCCGAAACTTTCTGTTCTGGTGATCCTCTCTCACAAGGGGGTCACACTGTCTGTGCCTGCATTCTTGGACTCTGGGTCAGCTGGTAACTTCATTCAGCAAGCTCTGGTCCATCAGTACCGGCTCCCTACCATCCGTCTAGAAAGACCTCTGTCAGTGGACTGCCACTTCCTGAACCTGTGCTTTCAGTTACTAAGCCCCTTAAGATGTAAATAGGGGTCCTGCACTCTGAGATGATCTCCTTCTATGTGCTGCCGGAGTCTGTGAATCTGATTATCCTTGGCCTACCCTGGCTGCATCTGAATACTCCAGTTCTGGACTGGCACTCCGGTCAGATTTTGCATTGGGGATCATCCTGTCAGTCTTCCTGTTTATCTGAGGTCCGACCTGCTTCCTCGTCTACTGTGCCTGTTGACCTACCTAGACTTCCGCAGCAGTATGCCAGTTTTGCGGACGTCTTCAGTAAGAATGAGGCGGAGACCCCGCCTCCTCCTCGTCCATATGATTGTCCGATTGACCTTCTGCCTGGTACCACTCCCCCCCGTGGTCTAGTCTACCTACTCTCACTTCCCGAGACACAAGAGATGTCTGATTACATCAAGGAGAACCTCGAAAGGGGGTTTATCTGAAAATCTACTTCACCAGCTGGTGCCGGGTTCTTCTTTGTGCAGAAAAAAGATGGATCCTTATGGCCCTGTATTGACTATCGAGGTCCAAACAAGATCATAGTCAAGAATATATGCCCTCTACCACTAATCTCCAAACTTTTTGACAGGATACGGGGGGCTAAGGTCTTCACTAAATTAGACCTACGCGGCACATACAACCTTATCCGCATTCGAAAAGGCGATGAGTGGAAGACTGCTTTCAACACTCGTGACGGTCACTACGAGTATCTCGTCATACAATTTGGTCTATGCAATGCTCCCGCGGTATTCCAGGAGTTGGTAAATGATATCTTCCAGGACCTGCTGTATGTCTGCGTGATAGTGTATCTGGACGATATACTGATCTATTTCCTTGATCTGGCCACTCACCAGAAGCATATACGTTTAGCTTTACAGCGATTGAGAGAGAATCGACTTTATGCCAAACTCGAGAAATGCATCTTTGAAAAATCTACCATACCATTCCTCGGATACATCATATCGGATGCCAGGTTGCAGATGGATGAAAAATTGAATGCAATAACGGACTGGCCCCACCCATAGGGTCTTTGTGCTATACAGCGCTTTCTTGGATTTGCGAATTTCTATTGTTAGTTCATCCTGAATTTTTCTTCTCTCACATCTCCGATCTCCGCCCTTACTAAGAAAGGTGTGGATGCCAGAGTCTGGACTCCTGAGGCTGAAGCCGCCTTTGTCCAATTAAAAAGGGCCTTTGCTTCTGCACCTGTTCTACATGATCCCGATCCCAATATCAACTGTGAGGGGACACATATCTTGGCATATCAACTGTGAGATGGGCACATATCTGGGCATAACTACTACGAGGGGTCACATATATGGGCATAACTACTGTGAGGGGCACATCTGGGCATAGGTACTGTGAGGGGGTACATCTGGGCATAACTAATGTTAGGGGGAACATCTGGGCATTACTGTTGTAACGGGGCACATATCTTGGCATTACAGTTGTGAAGGGGCATATCTTGGCATAGCAACTGTAAAGGGGGCACATATCTGGCCATAGTGTTTGTGAAAGAGGCACATGTGGACATTACTACTGTGAGGGGCACAATGTGGGCATTACCACTGTGAAGGGAACACAGTGTGGGCATAACTACTGTGAAGGAGCACATCTGGTCATTACTACTGTGCGCTGGCACAAAGGGGGAATAATTACACCTCGGCTCTCAGCCAATAGTAGCTAAAAAGTGGAGAAGTGCGTCTGTGGGGCAGAGTGCCTCCAGCTCAGCAACCCTCTCCCAGTCTGCAGTATATAACAAGTAAGATATTGTGATTTTAAGAAAGGATGGGGAGGGAGGGGGGTGACCTGAGGGACTGAAACACTGGGTAGGTAAAAAAAAAAAAGTAGGCACATAAGGACTGATTCACATATCCACTCTGTAGCATGCTCTGTCTATTGTATTTGGCAACATCTATAATACATGCAGTTTCATTGCTGCGTGCATCGTGCAAAATGCCACAAGGGGACCCACTGAGACTTTATAACCCTAGGGCCCACATGAACCTGGAGCCGGCCCTGGCAAGAGGGATCTAGGGTGAAGGGCACATCAAGGACACTATAAAACAAGCTTCCAGAGGCAGGGCTGAAGTCATGCAAAGCTGGAAAAAAGATCTTCATCAGTGAGAAGCAAAGAAGAGCCAGGCTGAAGTTTGCAAAAGACTATGATGAGTCCAATTTTCTGATGAATCCAATTTTCAGATTTGCCCACATCTGGTAATGTAAAGGCGAGACAGAGACCTGGAGAGACCTACAAGCCACTTGTACCCACAAGCCACTTGTACCCTGTCTTGTACCCACCGTGAAATTTGGTACAAGATTGGTGATGATGTGTTAGTGTTTTAGCAAGGCTGGAATCATGTAAATTTGTCTTTGTGAAGGATGCATGAATTAAGCTTTGTAGAAAGTTATCCTGAAAGAAAACTTGGTTCCTTCAACTCTGACAATGTTCCCCAACTCTGACAATTGTTTTGTTTTTTTTCAGCAGGACAATGCCCCATGTTATACAGCCAAGTCAATCAAGGTTCACCAGATGAAGACCCTGTCATGGCCAGACCAATCTCCAGATTTGAAAAATGGAAACTATGAACTATGCCAGATCTGTCACACAACTGACACCGTGGGATGAATTTACACTAGGGTCCAGGGGAGTACATGGGTGCAGTGTTTGAGTCTGTATTTCATTGCCTTATTTACTCTGGAGCTGACTTATATATTGTTTTTTATGTCTGCACTCACAATTTATTTATGCATAGTCTGTTCTCCACACCATAATATGTGGTTATCCTTACCTGAACATGGCACTTATCTTGTGAATTGTGTGTGTTGCCAGTTATACATATTTTAATTATTAATTTTGTGGTATTGGTATTTTCAGCCTTCAGCTCGCACCTGCAAATGATAGTTGTTTTATTGCACCCAATGTGAATAGAGGTTATAATGAGGTCCAACAGAACAAGCCAACATGTCCGTTGTTTAGGCCAGAAAAATAGTGTTACACCCCCATACAGTACTGTGCCAGTTTGGGACCTGAGGGTATTACTTGTCGCCACATTTAGCTGCTCGGCATTGTAAACAATGAGGAAAGCACCGTAGTGACTTACAGAACAGGCAGTTATTTTTATATTAACCACCTTCCTGATGGATTTTCTGTATTTCCGTTTTCTACTCCATGAATTCCCAGAGACATAGCTTTTTTATTTTTTCGTTCACATAGCCATATGAAACCTTGTTTTTCGCAGGACTTGTACTTTTTAATGGCACCATTTAATATTATATACAATGTAGTGGGATGCTGAAAAATTCCAAATGGGGGGAATTAAATAAAAAAAACAATTCCACCACAGTTTTATGGGTTTAGTTTTTACAGTGTTCCCTACTGACCTGTTACCTTCATTATCTATGTCAGTACGATTATAGCTGTGTCTAATTACATTACAGAAGCTTTTTTACTATGCTGTTTATTGTTTTATCAATAAACCAATTATTTATTTTTTTATCTCAGAAGAACATCGCTGCGTCGACATTCTGCTTTTTTTCTGTTGATTTTACTATTGTTTGGTCAACAGCAGGAAGGGTGCAGCAGTTCTCATCCACTTTATTGGACCACCCCTGGACAATTGATCTAAGGCAGACTCAGCTTTCTTTCCCATTGTCATTTGGTAAACAGCTTTTATATTTGGGGCTCTATTCATTATTTAGCGGTTTTACACTATAGACCGCCATTCACATAGAAGTATGTACTATACCATAGGCCTCTGCTGTGCATATATCATAGTTCTGTGCTGCCTCTCTGGCATACATAATCCTTGATAACATGACACATTGTAGGGTTTTATGGTGCACACCATACTTCATGCTGCTACTTGTCCCTAGGAAGACACATTTCTTCATCAAGTAACATATGACAGTATGGTATGTACCATGATTGTCTACAGTATACTTCAATTGTCCCTGTTTCATTTAAGACTAGATGACATTACCATTTTTACCAGTACTCATGTACCGGTTGTATGCCAGGTGTAACTTAAATTTTTGCCTCAGGCAGCACGAAGACTATGTGCTCCCCTGCCCCTGGCTACAAAGTACTGAGGGAAACGGACCCAAGCTAAACTCTTGCACCTTGGCCCATGAGCCTTTAACCACACCCCTGGCAACACCTGCACAATGAGGGCAACATGGTGGCAATATGGAACTATTTACAGCTGCCCGTAGGATCAAATGGCAGGAATTATTTTAAAGGGTCAAGACAGCAACCACACAATCAGGACAACATGGCAAAAATAAAGGGACCATTAACAGTTGCACTGTCTGTCTGTGGGTCACAAGGCAGGAATAATGAAGTAATTACTTATAGATGAATGTAGATGGACACCTGTGGCTTACCGGTTTTGGTTGGCTCCACACAAGATGCTTTTTCCTATTTCTACGGCACAAGCTCTTTGCAGATTTCATCCCAGGCTGCATCCTCTTGAACAGTGTCCTGGTAGGAGTCTTCTCGTGTCCCAGAGTTCTGGGCACTCCTAAATCAGGGTGATATGTCTCTCTGGATCGATTCAAAGCATTCTGGGGCCTATTCTCCTCTCAGCAGCTCTTCATAGGTGTTGATCCACTCAGTACCACAATGCTGTGATGGGACTCCCCAGTAGTTTCATAGCATCGAGTCTGCAAACTATGGGCAGCACATGGGTGGCTTTCCGTGAGCTGTCCATTGACTTGAATTGACAGCATGGATCCACAGACATGAACAGGCTTTATAATTTGTGCAACCGATGCACAGATATGCAAATAATACTAACATGTGCATAGCCCCATAGAAATAAATGGGTCAAAACTAGCACCCAAGTTCTTTAAAGTACTCCCAGCACCGTACGGCTGTAAAGTAAAAGTGCTTCTGAAAAACAGTCACGTATTTCATACTTAATTAAATGTTATACTCTTAATTATTCCTTCGGCCTGCTGTTAACTTCATCTACATGAAGGAGTTTTGTAGAAATCCATTACTTTGTACTCTTTTGCCATCTAGTGGCTTAATGCAAGTTAGCAGCCTACGATTTTTATGGACTTGTGCATTTATGGAATATAACTGGATTAAAGGACTAACATTTGCTAGTGCCCTCTAGTGGTGCTAGTATACACTGCGGCCAAGCCCCGCTAACCCCAAGTGAATGAATGCTAATTTCGGTAATTCACCAGTAAGTACGAAAAATGTAAAAAAATAAAAATTAAAAAATGTGTTCATATGAGTACTTTGGCCCTTGGGCATACAATCACTTATAATATTTTTATTTACTTTTACAGTTTTCTAATTTGTCCACAAAATATTAGGAAATATTATCGTCCATGATTACTTCCTAGCTAAGTTGTCCAGAAAAAAAATATAATAATCAGGTAGGCAACCCTGGAAGGAGAGATGATCAGGACTCTTCTCAATATGATATCTCATTTCTCAAGTGCGTATTTATGCTAGACAGCCACCATTCATGAATTTGCTATAATTTATATATAAATTCTGCTAAATCCTATAAACTCTTTCAGATTACTACACGTGGAATTTCGCTGCTTTCTTGATGCTCACACTGTTGTGGCCAGCCTACTGTATGCTATTTACAAATCTATATTCATATTCACACTGAGCAATGTAGATATTTCCCCTTGAGCCTGGACATTATTGATAAGAAGGACATGCATACCATTTCAGGGACACTCCCAAGACTTCTCTATCACCCTTTGACATATTGGACATCATTTGAATACACAGGGTATTTTTTCCTTTACCATTAGGAGCAAGGGTGACACTTCTCAGGAGTGACTTCTCAGTGAACTTGCTGAACTGTCCTTCAGGTCTTCAGAAAATTTGCATTTATAACATGCTGTAGGATATCACTTCTCCATGAGTCATAATGATGCAGTGGGGTGTGAAGAAGAATTAAAGCAAATACATAAAAAGAAAAGAAAATGACAAATGCTAATGGAAAAAGAAAAAAGAACACGTACAAAGCCTATTTTACATTATGGCTATGCTGTAGGACAGGGATCACGCCAGGTGTTGTGAAACTACATCTCCCAGCATGCACACTTGCTTGGCTGTTCTCTGAACTCCCACATAAGTGAAAGAGGCATGCTGGGAGTTGTAGATCCCTGCTGTAGGATGTTACATGTATTGGGCAAATTGCCAAGATACCCACGTTACATACAGATTAGAGATGAATGAATCAGTCCTTAACTAACCGGGTTTGTTATGAACTTCCCGAAATTTTGTCCGCCAGACACACCCAAAGCTTTTCAGGTTTGCCTGGGACGAATCCAATAAGTTCCACCACCACCACTTCAGGGAGGTGCTTAGAGGTACTGGGAGGTGCCCTAGCAGAACAAGTAGAATGTAATTTTGTGTTAGGCTGTGAATGAGGGTGTATGGGTGTATGCAGGGTCTGGCAGAAAAGGATCTTGGGGGGCAGTCAAAAGTCACAATCAAACTTCTATTCTAGTGTGAGGGACAGTGAAGGGAAAGACTAGAAAGAAGAAGAATTGTGTAGAATTTTTCCCATTTTAACAGAAATACAGTTTTGTTTTGGATTTATTTTGTGAAATATAGCAATACAGAATACTAGTGTTTAAGGTGTGTCTTACAATACAGGGGGTAGCGTTTGATAATGTGAAATAATAGGCGGAAATCAGTGTCAGTGCTTTTCCAGACAGTTCAAGGCTTTTTTTCCAAAATATTGAAATGCAAGTATGCAAGCTCAGTTTTAAAATTTTACAATCCAGTGTAAACACTTGAAATACTAGTCCAAAATCTGTGTCAGGGCATCTCCAGACAGTTCAAATGTTGGTGTGTGGAAGGGAGGAGGGGAATAATCTCATAGTAGGTTGAATCTTTTTTCTGAATTTGCATTAGGCCCAAATCTGTTAGCAGTAGCAGTGTCTTCACTGTGTATGTGGAAAGGGAAGGACTTTTTATTGTGTCTTCCAGAAAATAGACTTGCAAACTGTTCCACAATTTGCATGACTGTGCACATTAGGCCCAAAAATATGAAATATGGAAAAGTTCCAAACAAAAGACCCAGGGCCAGAATGTGGGTAGTATCAGTACCAGCAATCCAGCAAGAAGTAGTGGTAGTAGTAGGCTGCAGTTCTCCCTGGCTTTGGAAAGGCGCAACACTATCATTGAGGACAAAGAGGAAGAGACTGGAGATTGGATGGTTCACTCCTCCTCTCAATCATGGAGGGATGACGTGGAGGTGACTTCTAAGTCTGACACCGTGCCTTGGAGCGCCTTGAAGCCCCAGAGAAGGCTTTCAGTGGAGTATTCTCTGTCTTCCTAATGGACTCCTTCCTTTTTTCCTGAGAAGTGAGAGTAGTCAGTGTTTGAACTGCCCTGAGGAGGAGGTTCAGGAGGAGGCTGGGCCCCCATGTAAAGCTGTGTTGGCGGTGGTAATAGTGGCACCCGTAGCCACTATTGGTGGACGGGCAGCAACAGTTGCAGTTAGGGAAAATGCAGAGAGGGTAGTCAAGAAGCCCGCCATGGTATCTGACAGTCTAATAAAACTGAAGGGTAGGGACTCCTATGATGATTGTGTGTTAGAAAGGACCGTGGAGCAGGATCAGGGTGCTCAGGAGAAGGCAAAATCAAAGGAGGAGGGTGGTGGCAGCAATAAAGAGCAGAGGAGACGTACCTCCCAAAGAACTGCCAGTGCAATATCTGCTTCCGGATCTGGTGATGCCATGGACATTAAGTGCATTAGGCCCAAAAGATGCCAAAGCTAAGCCAAGCTTGGCTGCCTCTAGCTCCAGACTAGTATCTCCCATCTGGTAGTTTTTCTCCACACTGTCGGAAAACATAAGGATTACCCTGTACAAGTTCTACAAGAGTAAAATAAGCCATGGGCAGGCAAACAGAAACATAGGCACCACAGCTCTATTGAACCATATGAAGCGGCATCACTCCTTGCCGTGGGCAAAAAATGGTGGCTACCAGCTTCCTCCTTTCCTCTTTCTTCAGCCAGGCAGCATCCATGGGCAGAATGGTGTCTTTCACATTGTCACCATCACTTTCTGTTTCTCCTGCTTAGACTCCTCGGTCTGGTGTCAGTCATCACTAATAGAATGTGTGGCCAAGAAAGAACTCCACATGCCCCACTTAGCCAAGTTGCTGGTGGTACAGTCATAGTTGTACCATTTAATAGAGGTTGATACTGATGGCGTGTTCTCAGCCTTGCTGGAAGATACCTATTTCTCCCAAAAAACATCCCTCATGTGGCAGAGAACATGAGCTGCTCCCTGCAAGCAGCAGAAGCCACAGCAGCACCAACAGTACCCAGTTCTCCTCAACATGATGGAGCATTTTTTTCATGTGCCACGCCAGGCTGACACAAATGAGCAAGACAAAACTTCCTGCCTCAACGCGCAGGATCAGGCCTACAGTACCTACACTCTGGCCTATCTCTGGCACATACCCTGTTCCCTGACCCCATGGATTTCTGGGCAGGCAGACTGGAACAGAGGCCCGAACTGGCACAACACACCCTCTTTCTTTTTTCTTGCCCAGCATCTAGTGTCCTTTTGGAGAGGGTTTTCAGCGCTGCAGGGGACATGGTGACACCCAAACACAGGCCAAGTTGTCCTCTGCCAGTGTCCAAAACATCACTTCATCACATGCCTCTTATTACCTTACCCTTACCACATCCACACTCTACAGCTACTGCTCCCAATTAACGGGCCACTTTTACTTCTGAAAATTAAAACTTGTGCGTGTTGTATGGGCAGGCATTATGACCCCATCATGGCATAATTTTTGGATGCTAGGTCCCCCAACAATGCACTGGTTTTTATATTCCCCCTCCCCCCCAATAACATTGTGTGTGTGTTTAAACACCAACTGCCCCCCAATAAGAGACAATTTTTTGAAGCTTTGAAATACAAAAATGCATAACACGTGAGCCAGCAAACATGCTGTTTATTAACTGTGTCAAACATGCGTTTACCTATAGCTATCTATGCAGTGTCACTTAGACATCATTTACTATTGCTGTTAGGAGCTTAGGGATGGGAGATGGGGGATAGATAAAGCAAAAATTAACAAAAATTAACGAAAAGAGATAACATGTTTTCCTAAAAATTCTGAATCCTAGGAGACTAGAGGGTGTAAAATACCAATTTCCAGGGCAATAGGAACCAATTTAGTTAGGACCCAATTCATTTTTTCAAAAATTCTGAGAATAGGAACCAAAACAAATCTCAACAGGTTTGTTCATCTTTAGCCTGTGTACTTATGTCAGTGGAAGGCTTTAGTTTGTTATTTTTTTCAATAAGTTAACAAACATTTCAACATTACTGTGTAGCACTGCATCCATTAAAATGAGTGGGGTAACAGGGGGACTCACAAGTTATCAACATCAAATTGGTGGGAGTCCAACAACCTGCACTCCCACCGACAGCTGTTTCGGGCAGCCGCCAGAGCTAGAAACTATACAGTGGACAGTAGGCTCCATCCACTGTGTAGTTTCCTGCACTGATGTATTGCAGCTCAGCTCCCATTCACTTGAACGGGTACAGCCAGTACACCAGGGGTAGCCAACTCCTGGTACCCCAGCTGTTGTGAAACTACAACTCCCAGCATGCATACTTGCTCTGCTCTTCTACGAACTCACATAGAAATCAATGGAGCATGCTGGAAATTGTCGTTTTACAACAGCTGGAGTGCAGAAGGTTGCTGATCCCTGCACTACACAGTCAAGGGGCATTCTGGTTCGATCCACTATATCGTTTCCGGTCCAGTGGCTGCCTGAAACAGCTGATCGGAGTGGTGCAGTAGGCTACTAGGTGTCAAATCCCCTACAATCTCATATTGATGACTTATGCCTCATTCACACAGTCAGTGTTTGGTCAGTGATTTCCATCAGTGATTTTAAGCCAAAACCAGGTGCACCTCTAAACACAGACCAGTTGTAGATCTTTCTCTTATACCATTATGGTGTGGAGGCTCCAACCCAGGTTTTGGCTCACAATCACTGATGTGTAAATGAGTCTTTATCCTAAGGATAGGTCATCAACATCTAAAGTCCTAGATATTACAGCATTGTTATTATAATACATTTTATTTGTCTTACAGCACAGTACAAAGAAGCACAATGGAGACAGATCTGAACAAAGACAGACTGAGGCTGAAGCTACATCTAGACTTTGTCGTTCTGAAATTGATGTCTATAGGGATTGTAATGAGAAGTTGGAAAATCTCTTCAAAAAGTCTACAGCCAAGTGAGTGTAGCTTGAGCAATTTAATTGCCAGAGATAAAATCTCTGCAGCCAAGTCAGTAGTTAGTATTTTTTGTAAATTCCTACATGCTGGGATTTCAGAGCAATTTCCAAGCTATTTTTTCCTCCACAGGAGGTAAGTATGCTTCCCTCCGCAGATCGGGCAACATGGATGGAAGCCGGGGGTGTCTGGCAGAAATGCTCCCCAAAGGCAAACAAACCCTTTGATCTCCAACTGCTAACTAGGCTGCAGTGATTTGAAGATGGTCTTTCAATCCATTCCCTATGGACAGTGATTTTGTTTGGTAGCATGTCATAAATCCACAGAATAGGACACAGGATAAAGCTGTACGTTTCCCATTGGACACTAGTAAGGCTTTAATGCCCTCGATAACCTCAACCACACCTTGAGAAGTTTGTTTCCATCTGGACCTCCTCCCTGTTATCAAAGCACTGAGGATATCCCTGATGGAGGACAAATGCATGTATCTACAAAAAGGGGAAATTAGTCCTCGTCATTTAATTCAGATAATTACACCAAACTCATCGGAGAACAGTGGTCATTGGGTACAAGCTGAATAAATGATGTAGCCTGCTCAGTGCAGTGCATATGGTGGTAGTGTCAAAGAAAAAGGAAAACCAGCTTAGTCCTTGGGTTTATGTCTACATTTTTATGAGTGTATATAGAATTGGTTTTAAACAATCTAGTAAAGGTTTAGAGTAGTAAAAGAGCAGGTTTCAGGTATTCAACAGGTCAATTGCATATATATGGCGTGTGTTGTTGGGCTATAAACCTACACCATTGTGAGGCTGGGGTTACATCGCTGCAACACTCATCACGTGACCTAAGATTACTGTGTAGCACTGCATCCATTGAAATGAGTGGGGTAACAGGGGGACTCACAAGTTGCCACATCCGCAACCCCAGAACTGTAGAAAAATGTACAACTGCTAGGTTTTTTTTATGATTTTTGAGTCGCAGTAACTTGTGAGTTGCTCTGCGTCCCCATTCAGTTCAATGGCTGCACTGATACAAAGTGATTGCCGTACGACAAGTGTTGCAGCCAAAACTGCTACGTAGTCCAGCCTAAGTATATGGAGCAGGTTTAAAGGGGCATTCCATTTTGCCATTTTTTGCATCAATTGACAGGAAATTACACGTTGACACTTAATAGTTATTATCTGTATTGTCCCGTTTCCTCTCCATCGCAGTCACGTGACATTTTCTGGTGTTACTTTCCTCTCCTGATGACATCACAACTACATATGAGGCATACCAAAGCTTATAAGACATATCATATATTACCTTGAATGAGCAGTGTTCTACTCATTCTCTTAGGCCCCTTTTACACGAGCGTGACGGATTAGGTCCGGATGCGTTCAGGGAAACTCGCACCACTTTGAAAGCAAGTTCAGTCAGTTTCTCTGCGATTGCGTTCAGTTTTTTTCTGCATGGGTGCAATGCGTTTTGATGCTTTTTTGCTGTCGGGCCAGGGCTGCGTGAAAAACGTAGAATAAAGAACATTCTGTGTTTTTCACACAACGCAGAAGTGATGCGTGAAAAAAAACGCTCATGTACACAGACCCATTAAAATGAATGGGTCAGGATTCAGTGCGGGTGCTATGCGTTCACGTCACGCATTGCACCCGCGCGGAAAACTCACTCGTGTGAAAGGGGCCTTACTCTGCCCTGTGAGTCTTGTTCTGGGATGTAAACACAAGGCGTGGGTCACAGATCAAGATGCACGCAGAACCTCATTATTCGACTTACATTACGTACTATGGTTGACTACTGATTTTTATTTTTTTGTGTGTGTAACCAGAAAACCCATATAAAGCAGGTTAGGTCCATGACAACAGGAGACCCAGAGAAGAAGACAGAAATGGTTTATTACCACTTCTGCCTTCTCTTTTCCAGCACACATTGTGCTAAATGAGGATTATGTAGTGAATGGAGCTCTGCTGCTTCCTCTGTTCTCCAGGCATAGCAGATTTGCTGGGTCCCACCATTCCCAGATCAGCTCTGCCAGTTACCACTGTCGCCATATGGGCTGTTTTTGCCTATATCTGGGTATTCCATATGTGCCCCAGTTACAGTGGAAAATAAAAAAAATTAATTATGAGAAAATGTACCATATTTGTCGCCCTATAAGACGCACCTAGGTTTTAGAGGAGGACAACAAGAAAAAAAATTTTTCATTAGACCTCATGCCAGCCCCCATGCCTCATGCCAGCCCCATGTCAGCCCCATGCCAGCCCCCATGTCAGCCCCCAGCCTCATGACAGCCCTAATGCCTCAGTTCTTCTCCCTGCCACCGGCTGTGCTGTGGCCCGGCGCGCACAGCGTGAGGTCACAGAGCGCCCTCACGCTGTGCGCAGCACAGCACAGCCGAACGGAGGACCAGGAATCGGTAAGTACCGAGTCTTCACCGATTCCTTGTCCTCCAGTGCTAATGAGCGCTTCCATTATGGAAGCGCTCGTTAGCATTCGCCCCATAAGACGCAGGGGCATTTTCCCCCCATTATTTGCGGAAAAAAAGTGCGTCTTATGGGGCGAAAATACGGTAAATGTTCCACAGAGGTCTTTTATGACTTCTTGGAGGGCATATTATGTACCACAAATAAATTTTAAAAAAAAGAAAGTTAATGTAAAATATGAATAAAGAAAAGAAAACAAAATCCCGCTCCAACCTACACTGGCAAAATAGACATCCCGACATACCCCTGAGTGACTGAATACCAGAGCTGGTGGACTGTGGTCCAAATCTGGAACACAGTTTTCAGCTGCCAGACCTCTGCATGTCAGGACACAGATACTGTACAATTGAATATGATGGTGAAGCAGAGAGTGGTCAGCTCCCTGCTTCTCCATTCTCCTGCTGCCCATAGTCCAGCACAAACAGGCACGACGTAGTGATGTAGATCCCATCAGGGGAACGTGAGGTAGGTAAGTATACCAACTGGAAGCATAGCTCTGTAAGAGGGGCATCTAAGGGAACATAACTATGAGGACAGGCCATCTAGAGGGCATGATCTATGTGGGGGCATGACTATGTGTGGGGCCATGTAAGGCCATCTAGAGGGCATGATCTATGAGGGGGCATCACTGTGTGTGGGGCCACGTAACTGGTCATAACTATGATGGGGGAATCACTGTGTGGGAGGCTCCTAAGGGGACATAACTCTATGAAGTGGGGCAACACTATGATTGGGGGAGGAGCAATACTCCTATTGCTTATTACATGTTGTGCAACCATACTTTGTTATTTCTATGATTGGGGGAGGGTCACTTAAAGGGGTTGTCTCACTTCAGTAAGTTGCATTTATCTTCTAGAGAAATGTAATACAAGCCACTTACTAATGTATTGTTATTATCCATATTGCCTCCTTTGCTGCCTGTATTCATTTTTCCATACATTATACACTGCTTGTTTCCATGGTTAAAGAGCACCCTGTAATCCATTAGTGGTGGTCGTGCTTGTACAATATAGGAAAAAACACTAGCCTATGTGCGATCCAATGGTCCTGGCCACCAGAGAGGCTGATGCTTTTTCCTATAGTGTGAAAGAATTACCTCTCTGTACATGATAAATGCCATTTACTGAAGTGAGGCGACTCCTTTAAGGGGACATCATACTGTGCGGAGTCCACTTAATGGGGCTTCATATTGTGTGGGGCCACTTAAGAGGACATTATGCTCTGTGGGGGCCACTTAAGAGAACATCATACAGTGTGTGGGGCACTGAAGGGTGCATCATACTGTGCATATGGCACTAAGGGGGACACCCTGCTAGATAGAAGCCACTTAAAGGGGAATCTCTCTGTTAGGGGAGCATTTAAGGGGACATCATACTATATGAGGGGGACACATCATCTTGTTCTGGAGGCATTTAAAGGGGTTATCCCCTGACTAATGTAAAAAATGAAAATCAGACATCATATAGTACATAACAATCTATTTCTAAAAAAGCTAGAACCAGCCCTGTACCTCACATCCAGAGATCTCCACATTCATTGCTCTGCTAGATTTATATCAAGCTGACAGCTCAAGGGGAGTGTCTTTTCTGCTGCAGCTAAGGGGCATGTCTCAGCTCTCCCTATCACAGCTCAGGGTGCAGTGGAAAGATAAATTTGAGCATGTACAGCCTTCTCAGTGAGCAAGTCAAAGAAATAAGAAATAAACAAACAGTAGGTGGCGCTATACAGTATTCAGATCCAGGTGCTGGTTTGAAAATTGTAGAATATTTTTTGTGGGACAACCCCCTTTAAGGAAGCCTCATGCTGTCTGGAGGGCACTTAAGGGATCATCCTGTGAAGAGGCACTTTGCAGCATCATACTGTGTGAGAAGGCACGAACTAGGCATCACACTGTGTCAGGTGCACCAAAAGAGCATCTTACTGTGCCGAGGCACCAAGGGATCTCCCTGATGTGTGGTGCTCTGGTACTCTGTGGGAGCACTAATGGGATATCATACTGTCCTGTCTGAGGGACATTAAGGGGCATCATTATTGTTTGGTCATTCTTACTGTGTGAGGAGACACTGCTACTGTGTGATATGTCGAAGTAAGATTGGTTGGGCTGAGTACTGGCTTATTTAAAAAAAAAATTAAAGCAGCACTGCACACCAGTGGCGTTGACCTTTTTTTTTTTTTTGCGGCTCAGACCTCCACCCTACAGCAACCCTAAGTATGTGGACCTTTATAAAAAGTACCCCTGCTATATTCTATATATTATATATCAAAATGAGTAACACAAATTAGAAAACCCATTTTAAGAATTAATATTGGTGTCAATTTGCAAACGTGAAGAATAAAAAGGTGAAAACAAGGTTTTCTCCAAGATAAATCTTTATCCTCATAAAATTCATAAACAGCTCTATGTGTCATGAAAAAACTGTCTGATCATTATGGCATTTTTAGGCCTGTGCATTAAAGGGGTTGTCCAGCCCAGTGGCGAGGGGTGGAGGCAGCCAGAAAGGCTGCCAAAGCTGGATAATACAATCTCGGAAAAAAAGTGGCCTAAAATGGCAGAGAAGTGCTCAAACCCCATATGCTATTGCGCATATCAAACCGGGGGAGCAAATCCTGCAGATGTGATCCGTTGCTAACAGCATAAAATGGAGGATGCCTGCAACGGATTACATGTACCACAAAAACATCCTACCCAAGATAACCAATAGTGCGGATGTGACAAACTATATAATCAAACAAATGACGGAAAATGGTGCACTACAACGGTAAATATAATTGATAATATATGGCTAAACCCTCACGCTGATGTTAAAATGAGACTGTCGCCAATATATTCTTATATCAAGAACATACCGGAGCCCGAGCACCGCGTCAAGGTATCTCAGAGTGGCCTGTATGCTCCTTCCGCAATTGCCCATACGGCATAGGTAGGTTAGCGTTACGTCCCGTGCCACTCTGAGATACCTTGACACGGTTCCCCGGCTCCGGTATATCTTGATATAAGAATATATTGGCGAAAGTCTCATTTTACCATCAGCGTGAGGGTTTAGCCATATATTATCAATTATATTTACCGTTGTAGTGCACCCTTTTCCGTGATTTCAAAGCTGGATAATACCCTTAAAGGGGTTATGCCATGATTGGTGTAAAAAAATGAAACAAAAAGGAAAATAAAGGCCCTTTTAGACGGGCCGATGTGTCTCCCTGCCCGAGCGCCGATCAGCGATATCGGCGCTCGGGCAGGGAGCCTTTACACGGCCCGATGAATCGAGCGCCGGGCCGCACGAGTGATCGCTGTATCACTCGTGCGGCCGGGAAGCTCCATACTGTCAGGCGCACATCGCCTGTTTACACAGGCCGATGTGCGCCCGACAGATTGGATCTTTTGTAGAAACCAAAAGATCCAATCAGCCGACGAACGAGCGTTTTGCTCGTTCGTCGGCTGATTAGGGCCACTTTTACACGGGCCGATTATCGGCACTAGCGTTCCTAGGAACGATTTTTCGGCCGATAATCGGCCCGTGTAAAAGGATCTTAAGACATGATATGGTACACAACAATCTTTTTCTAACAAATCTAGAACCCTGTACCTCACATGGATCCAGAGATCTCGCCAATCATTGCTCTGCTAGATTTTCTTCTCCCTGGCAGCTCAGGGGGCTTACCCTTTCTCCAGCAGCTCTCTCCCTGTAACTGCCACAGTTTTTAACAAAACATATGGCTGGTGGCAGTTGAAGATTTAAACTGAGCACGTTCGACCAACTCAGTGAGGCGGACAAGAAATAAGGAAAAGAACAAACAGCAGGTGGGGCTATACAGATACATTTTATTGAATAGCTCAATTACTATACAACATTTTTAATTACATGCAATTGCAAAAAGTTTTCAGATCTAGGTGTCAGTTTGAAAAATGTAGAATATGTTTCGTGACGCAACCCTTTAAGAGGTTAAATGCTATACAAGATTTTTTAGCGCTCACTGCAAAAAAAAAGCACTTAGTCCATAAGGATGCATTGAGGAGCTTGAAAATCTATTCAAAATGAGTCCCTAATAATTATCTTTTTTAAAAGATATGTACGCAATTTTTATGATTGCATTTTACTCATTTCGGGCTAAAAATATTTTTTTACAAAGAAAAAAAGGGGAATTTCAGTCAGCATATCCCAGTGCGCAGGTGCACGTTGCTATGGCTGATTGCACAAGGAAAGGAAAATACATACAATGCAACGGCACACTGCTAACCAGATAAACCACAAAATGCCATAGAGATAAGAAGTATTCTGGAGCTAATGCTATGCTTGCTTAGTAAATTAGAGATTCTTGGCAAATATATTTTGTACAAAATTATCTGGGCCCATCCACCAAATCGTCAAGGTGATCTCTGTAGAACGGGAACTGGGATGTGCTGACTGAAATTCCCCTTTTTTTTCTTTGTAAGTTTGTACTGGAGGTGTGGCTACTCCATTTGGTCATGCACTCCTAACTAGCCCCGTCTGCCCCATAGGCTGATTTGAATTAGTGTAACTATAAAGCCAAGTGGACTCGGCATGCATGCTTGGTACCTGCATCCCTGTATTAGTGGAGGCCTTTGAAGCATCATAAATGGCAAAAGGCAGAAGGGAACCAGCATGCATGTGGAACCAAACACCCCCTGATTATACGGAAGCCAAGGTTGGCACATAACAGGTAGGAAATAGTGTTAGGTTCCCGTTCTACAGAGATCACCTTGACGATTTGGTGGACGGGCCCAGATAATTTTGTACAAAATATATTTGCCAAGAATCTCTAATTTACTGAACAAGCATAGCATTAGCTCCAGAATACTTCATATCACTATAGCATTTTGTGCTTTATCTGGTTAGCAGTGTGCCGTTGCATTGTATGTAAAAATATTGAGCCATTCTGTCACAAAGGGTTATCTTTTTTTTTTTTTAGCTGTGTGAGTCATCTAATAACCCGTATCTCTAAATTACTAAGAGGTCATAAACTTATTTACTTACTTAGGCTACTTTCACACTAGCCTTTTATAATTCCGGTATTGAGTTCCGTCATAGGGGCTCAATACCAGAATAAAACACTTCAGTTTTGTCCCCATTCATTGTCAATGGGGACAAAACTGAACTGAAGACAACGGAATGCTCCTAAAAGCATTCCGTTCCATCTTCAGACCAGAGAGCAAACCGCAGCATGCTGCGGTTTGCTCTCCGGTCCAGGCATCCGCACCAAGACGGATCCGTCATGACCCCCAATGTAAGTCAATGGGGACGGATCCGTTTGGTGTGACACAATGGTGAACGGATCCGTCCTCCATTGACTTTCAATGGAGTTCATGAAGGATCCGTCACCTGCACACATACATACATACACACATACATACAGACATACACATAAACATACACAGACATATACACATACATACTTACATGCTCCCGGCAGGTCTCCACAGCGCAGGAAGAGCAGGGCGGCGCACACATAGATCGATTCCACCCGGCGCCCAGCAGAGGGCGCTGTGGGGAATCACCCTATGTGCGCGCCGTCCTGCTCCTCCTGCGCTGTGGAGACCTGCCGGGAGCATGTAAGTATGTATGTGTATATGTCTGTGTATGTTTATGTGTATGTCTGTATGTATGTGTGTATGTAGGCATAGACGATAAGAAATATGTCTGATGGCAATGAATTGGTTAAGACGAATAGCAAATAAACAACTAGTTTTATACACTTGCTAGCAACCCTGGAAAATTACCTTTTTGAAACCAACATATAATATACGGTAGGTACCTAGTGATATTGTCACGCTCTGTCACTAGTACAGGGGTATGTGCAGCCCTGAGCTTAACCCCCACCTCTAACCCTGCCTACTTGCACGGCCCGTTACTAGGCAACAGCGTACAACTAGTCGACGTTCCCTAGCCTAGGTACGTGCTGGGGCGTACAGAGAGGGGGAACTATGAGGAGAAAACAATAAACTAAGACAGAACAGACACAATAACGGATAGTCAGCAAGCCAAAGTCACACCAGGAAGTAATAAGGAAGTAACGTCAAAACCAGGGGAGCGAGCAGGAGCAAGGTCAAATAAACGAACCGAGTCAAAACCGAGAATGAGCGAAGTACCAAGTGATGAGACTGAGACGTAGTCGAAAAACACAAGCCGGAGTCAAGTACTGAAGTCGCAGAGGATCACAATCACAAGCACTGGTAGTTAGACTAATCACAGGCAACCTGTGGCTGGCAGGCTGCCTGTTTAAATAGGGCTCCTAGTAGGTCACGTGACGGGGCGGCCTCACGTAACCTAATTCCCAAACTGAAACAGGAAGTGCTGGCTTCCCTGCCAGTACTCAAAGGTCACGTGACATGGCCAGCATCACGTGACCTATAGCACACATATTCAGAGCTGAGCACTGGCCCTCCTGCCAGCGCTCAGAAGCTCCTCCTGCTGGTTGTCAAGGGGATAGGGAGGACGCCTGGCCACGCTGAGACTGAACGCGCGCCAGGTCCTCCCCACCCCTGTTGTCATGGAGACGAGGACGCACATCTCGTCCTCGCTCCTGAACAACAGTGGGAGTCCGACGGCGTTGCACGGAGGAAGCGTGCAGTCGGCTCCCTGTGACAGATATAATTTTTTATAAACCATTAAAAAAAATAATAAAATTGAACTAGAAATGAAACATAAAAAAAAAAATTAGAAAAACAAGATTTTTACTTGCTACTTGAAAACTAAAAACTTGACTTATAGAGCAGTTTGACGGTCGGATTGAAAGCCTCCAGGAATAAAAGTGATAGTCCAAAGATGCTACCCTAATTACCAGGCCAATCAAATGATCAACTCCATGTAGTGTAGATCTGCACAGTCGAAAGTCCCTAGAAGGCAACAGAAGGCATTTCCTATTATCACACAGGAGAATTGTATTAGCCGTACAATAGGAGATATCATTGTGCTGGATGTACTTCAAACCTGGAGAAGACATGAGTTCAGGTATGATTAGGGGAAATGTAATTGGATACGGGGCTGAAGTGTGCAGTCTGGAAATGAGAAAAAGATAACAGCTCAAAAAACATGAAAGTGAAAAAGAAAAGGTATCTTCTTGTGTCAATCAACACTTGTGCAGTGCAGTTAGACATGAGCAGCTTACATTGAAACGAGGTAAGGAACCATCATAGAAGATATGATTTTAACATAGGACAAACCAGCATTTACCTAAAGTATTTACCCATGGACAATAGCTGGCCTAGCGCTTTTAAGCAAAATATCTCCTGAGACTTGTCAATGTTAAAATAACTTCTTTTTTCAAAAGTAGAAACACATAAGATAATAGTACTGTACACAAGATATATTACATGTATAATCTCAGGATCTTCAGGGTGGACTGGTAGTACCCTGCTGCAAGAGGAGAGAAGAAGGGGAGCAGGCCTGTGTCCACCTACAAATGCTGTTTTGTCACACAGACAGACTCCATATCTTGTGGAAGGCCTGCTCATTAAAGAGGACTGAACTCAATATAGTTGGTTTGGGAATTGAAGACCTTTAGCGGTCATTCAGACAACCGTATCCGTTTTTACAGTTTGCAAACTGTGGATCCGCAAAACACAGATACTGCCTATGTGCACAGATGAGGAGACAAATTTACAGTCATCTGAATGAGCCCTTAGTCATATAGTGTATCTGCAGAAAAATGGTATGTCATTTGGGTTATTTGACCCAGCATGCATGCTTCAGTCACCTGACACAGGAGCTTTTCTGACACATATGGTAAATGTACATTCAGACGCAGAGTGAGAAGACCTCAAGAGGAAAGTGCTCACCTTATGTTGTTGTGTATAACCCCAACAACTGTACATGTTCTTGTACAGTATCTTGGTACGGAGCTGCAAATGTCAATGGTTAGGTACCACCTTCCGGAGCTTCAAATGACCCGATGTAAGGGCAGTAGTATTCTTCAGTAAGATGTGAGAAAACACCAGAAACAAGAGCCAATATATATGATGAAGTTTTGTATTTGTAAAAAAAAAAAAAAAAAAAATACCCATTTCGTGGAAAACTCTTCATATCACAAAGACTGTGCTCTCTGCAGGATAACTTTGGTGGCTCTCCGTGCTACTGTATCTCTAACAAACAGAAATAAACTAGCATAATAGCTAAAGGGGTTTTCCCATAAATGATTTTTATCACCTATCCACAGGATTAATTATATCTACAGATTAGGTGATAAATGGTTGATCACAAGGTTGACCACCGCTAGGACCGCCACTGGTCATTAGAGTGAGATCCTTAGTTTCTTGTGCCTCCTCCTCATTTCATGACCACGTGATTGTTGGGGATCCCAGAGATTACACACTTAGGGCCAGTTCAAACAACCGTGTGAACGGGTCCACATCTATTCCGCAATTTTGCGGAATACATGCAGCCCCCGTTCACTAGCGGACAAGAATAGGCGTTTTGAATTGGGTGCCGGGCCATGTGTACCACGGCCGTCTGAATGGCCCCTATCCTGTGGATTAATGTCCTTTTACAGGACAACCCCTTTAATACTGCTACAAATATACCAGGGATCGGCAACCTCTGGCACGCCAGCTTTTCTAAAACTACAACTCCCAGAATCCTCCTTTCACTTCAATGGGAGTTACAAGAACAGCCGTGCAAGTGTGAATGCTGGGAGTTGTAGCTGGAGTGCTGAAGGTTGCTGAGCCTTAAAATATACACCACTTAAAAGGGTTTTCTGGGACTTTAAAGGGTAGGTCATCAATATCTGATCAGTGGGGTTCAGACTCCTGGCACCCCCACCTATCTGCTGTACAAAGAGACGGCTTCTTATTAGACCATTTGATGTCACATTAATCGGCCACATGGCCTACATGCAGCTCGGTCCTATTGAATGGGTCTGAGCTGCAATACCAAGCACAGCTGTTATCTAATGGACTACACTGTGATTGGTAAGCTGCAAGGAGGCCGTGGTGCTTATCAGAGCTCCGATAAGAGCCGTGGCTTTCTCAAACAGCTGATCGCCAGGCATACCAGGAGTCAGACCCCACTGAGCTCATGTTGATGACCTCCTGATCAATGTGACCATCTCTGATCAGTGGGGGCCCAACACATAATCATATAAACACACATAATTAGGACAGGGTCAGAAGTCCGTGTTCCAGCCATGTTGTCCATGTGTGTTACTTGTGTTTCTCATGGGCTGAACGTGGGTTTAACTGATGCGAACTCACAATATCATAGATCCGCAGTTAGCAATGTCACACTCAAGAAATACAGTTGGATAATACGACCAGAACATGGATGTGTGAATCCGGCCTTAAATTTTTTCTCTGAGTACCCTCTACTATTCACAGAGTGGTGACCTGGACCCCCAGATCCATGCGGACCATTAATCTGTAGAGCTTCTACCCTGTCTACGGAAAAATCTTTCCTTTTCCACATACATTAACATCTCACTCCCTTTTTAAATCATGCCCCTTGTGGCATCACTTCAGTCCACTCCACCAAGTACTATCAGTATAGTTTCTTCGATGATAGGATTTTCTTTCCTTCTACTCCCTTTCTAGGATCTTTTTCTCTTACCTCTTCCTTCTCAACAATGTTTCTCCTCCTTTCCCAGGTCTGTGTATACACCAACTTCCTCCCCATGACCATCTCTCACCTCACCGCCCCAGGCAGTGGTGTACCTCCAATGGAGACAGACCACACAGCTGCTATGGGGCCTGTGGAGGAAGAGGGCCCATCCTTGGACAAAAGGCCCTGCCCCTTATTAATTCTGGCCCCTGTCCCGAGTCCCTGCTTAGGGGTCTGGCTCCACTTCCAGGTCAGAGCCCCCCTTACCCAGAACAGCATCAGTGACTAGCGCTCTATGTTGTCTCGCTGCTGGGCGCTGGGCTGGTCAAACAGCATTGGCAGTGCTAGCAGAGCTTGCTGCTGATCGGCTTGCCTTGCACCCAGCAGAGAAACTTTAGTGTCCTGTGCCATGGGAGACAAGACTTCATTCCTCTGCAAGCAAGTGCAAGTGACAGTGTAGAGCAGAGATCAGCAACCTTCGGCACTTCGGCTGCTGTGAAACTACAACTCCCAGCATGCACACTTACTTGGCTGTTCTTGTAACTCACACAGAAGTGAAAGGAGGATTCTGGAAGTTTTGGTTTCAGAACAGCTGGAGTGTCGGAGGTTACTGAACCCTGGTGTAGAGGATGATGAGAGTGACTTCTCTGGAGACAATCACTTTAGGTGAGAAGTCAACTGACTGTGAGGTCAGTAATATGTGTTTTGGATGTGAAGTGAACCCCTCATTTCCAGTGCTGAATCCCCAGTTCTGATGGAGAACTCTACTTTCTCAGTTCTGCAGATTAACCTGAATCTTCACCCTCTCAGTCACAAACACAGTGTAACGCCACCATGCCCTGCATTCAGGTACAGTAAGTGTCTCTGTGTCAGCTTCATGCACTGATGTAGTGACACATTGTTTGTCATGCTTTTGACTGATGCTTAGTTCCGTAAGGGCGTTATAAATATCTATAAATATATTGTTATTATACCCAACATGGCTACTGTGAAGGGGGCATTCTACGGTGTCAGGCACTAAGGGGCATATAGTGCCTGGGATTTTCTGAATTTTGCTATGGTGCCCTGTCTTCTCTAGTTACACCCCTGCCTATCATTTGTCCACATCTTCCCAAGTATTCCCTCCCTCCTTTCCACTCCCATGAATGGTAGCTTATCTCTTCTGCCCTTTTAATACAGTATATAAAAGAGCTGTCAGCAACTTTTATAAAAAAAAAAAAAAAAAACATCTAAAGGCTCCCACAACTGATCACTATAGAGAAGGGAGACAGCTTTCCTATGATATGCTATAAAGCAGTAAGAGCCATGATTAAGAGCTGCTAAATGCATACTGCTGGTGCAGAGAAGGGACAGATTACAATGTGTGATGACTATCAATAAGAGCTGCTGATGGCTCCTGCAGAAGTACCTTGAAGTACTAGACGACCAGGGTCAAGAATGGATATGGTGCTACCACACATTTATAGAGGGGAGAAAGATTAAGGTCCAGGGCTACTGTGCCACCTTCATTAGGGAGTGATAATACGTCCTGTGCAGCTGGACAGCTCACACAACCCTAAGGGGTCTTTTACACAAGTGGATTCTGTGCGTGGAATCCGCTGCGTGAAAGAGTGTTAAGCCCCGTTCCGGACAGCAGAGACACAGAGTATTAACATGATTGATAATGCTCTGTGCCTCTCTGTGATCTTTTTACTACAAAATCACAGGGACAACTTTATCTCACTGTGATTGTGTAGTAAAAAGAAGTCAGAGCCTACTAGCAGCAGCTACAGCATGTCCTACTGTAGAGCAAAGGCTGGAGAAAGAGAGACTCCTATGAAAGGAGTGTGACTACAAGGAAAATAAGGCAGAGGTCAACGTCGGGTGATAAGAAATGAAGAATGTGTACTGTCAGATGATCAGGCGCTCACCTATTATTGTTGTGATAAGCCACAACAACAGTCAATGAATCCTGCAGAAGAACTTCTCAGCAGAGGAGCTTTCTGACAGCAGGTACCACACTGTGGATAAGACCAGCTTCAACGCATGTGGAAATACAATCTGAAGAGGTAAAAAGGATCACCAGTACCCGCACTTATTCAATAAAAAGGCTCCTTTGTTGTAAATCCAATAACGAGTCCATACATATAAATATAATGCGTTTCGATGTCATGCCTATTCTTCAGCTACGAAGAACAGTGAGGAACAAGAGAGTGTGAGCAGTCAGAAATATTGACCTGGTCTCAGGGTCATGTATCTGACTGTAGTCCAGCCATTGGCAAGGAACTGTGGACAGTGTGACGTCCTCAGCACCGCTCCCTCCTCTCATCCAGCCTTGTGTACCTAAACCTAGAGGAAAAAGATAGTATAGCTAACTAATGACTGGAAAACCACAGCCTGGATATAGCCTGCATAGGAAGAGCCAAGGCTGTTCTTAGTGTCACGTCTCCTAGTGGCAGAAGCCTATACCCATACAACAGTGCTAAGGTTGATAAACTATGATGGGGGTGTTCGAGGGCAATGGTCTCTTCAATCAGCTGATGGGTTGGGATGCTGGGAGTCGGATCCGCACCAATGTTATATAAAAGAGGGTATACGGGGAAATGATAATGATGACCTGTCCTCAGGATAGGTCATCATTATCACATCTGTGGTGTCGAAGTCTCGGCATCCTCGATGACTGTTTCAGGGAGACGCTGCGATCACCGCAGCTCTGGTGAGCGATGCAGGCTCCAGGCAGCTTTTCCAAGGACAGCACCATACATTGTATAGTGGCAGTGCTTGGTACTGCAACTCAGCCTCAATGACTTCAATGGGGCTGAGCTGCAACTAGGCCATGTGACCGATGTACAGTAATGTCACTGGCCTAGGAAGAGGCTTCAGTACTCAAGGCCCTTTTCTAACAGCTGATGGGCAGGGGTTCCGGGTGATGCACCCCCATAGACCTGATACTGATGACCTATCCAAAGTATAAGTCATAAATATGTTTTCTTGGATAACCACTTCGATCGCCTATCCTAAGGACAGATCATCAGTATCAAAGTACAACCCCTTTAACTTCATCATATTGTACCATCAGTGCAGTTGGCGCTTTGTGTAATTAGGTTAAAACTCCAGAAACTTTTTGAGGACAAGTTATCAATATTGTGAGGCTGGAATACTCCTTTATAGGAGTTATCCAAGACTTAAAGGGGTTAGCTCATTATTAAAGGGGTTTTCTCATCTCGCCGTTAGGCCCCATTCACACAACCGTATGAATGGGGCCGCATCTATTCCGCAATACTGCAGAATAGATGCGGCCGCATTCACTTCTATGGGAGCGGGCAGCCACGGCACGGGGGCTCCTCATAAAAATATAAAACATGTCCTATACTTGTCCGCATGAGCGGACAAGTATAGGCATTTTGAATGGGGCGCCCGGCCGTGTGTTCTGCAGCGCTGCGGAACACACACCAGGCGGCAGCCGTAGTATTGCGGGTCCGCATTATTGCAGACCCGCAATAATACGGCCGTCTGAATGTGCCCTTACTAAGGTGAGATGAGACACAGTTCCAACCACCTCCCAGCCGGGGAAACAGCAGAGTGCTCTGGCGCTCTGCTATTGGCTAGGAGGTGGTCGGAAGTAACGGCAAGATGAGACAAAAATGAAAACCATACATAATCTGGTATATGACAACATCTTTCTAACAAAGCTAGAGCCAGCCCTGTACCTCACATGGATCCAGAGATCTCACCATTCATTGCTCCAGTTGTTCGGCTTAATTTATTTCAAGCTGTCAGCTTAGGGGGCATATCCTATAATTACATGCAATTACAAAATAATTCAGATCCAGCTGCTGGTTTGAAAACTGTAGAATATTTTTTTAGGACAACCCCTTTAAAAAGACCTCAGAGAGTGGCCGACCTGCGGTGGGGTTCATACTTACCTGGTGCCCATCACCAAGTTCCAGCTCTATTGCTCCCCAATGCTCTTACACAGCGACAGCCTACAGCTATCCGGGCATGTTGAGAGTTGTAGTTTTGCAACAGCTGGAGGGCAGTGGATTGGGCATCACTTCTCAAACATCAACAGGTTGTTGAGAGGCGCCACGTGACCTGTCACCTATGCCAGCGCATTGCGTACCTGCAGAGACGGATGGGGAGCAATGGAGTCGGAACCCAATGGCGGGGACCAGGTGAGTATGAACCCCTCCGCAGGAAGGCCACTCTCTTAGGTCTCTAAGTCTGGCATTACCCCTTTAAAATAAACCAATATTGTACATCAGGGATCAGCAATCTTCTGCACTCCAGCTGTTGTGAAACTACAAATCCCAGCATTCACACTCCAATAGAAGAGAAAGGAGGCTCCTGGGAGTTGTAGTTCCAGAACAGCTGGAGTGCCGGAGGTTGCGGATCCCTGCACTACACTGATGTCCAGTAACAGATGGAGTGCGGCTCCGGGACACCAGACCTTACCACGGCTCTATTTTTCTTTTATTACATGTTTTAATAATATGTTGCCAGACCATGAGGAACATTACATCCCAGTGCACCCACCCTCTGCAAAGCACTGCATCCCAGTCCACCCAGCCTCTGAGAGCATAGCATCCCAGTGCACCCACCCTCTGCAGAGCATTGCATCCCAGTGCACCCAGCCTCTGCAGAGCATTGCATTCCAGTGCACCCAGCCTCTGCAGAGCATTGCATCCTAGCCTCTGCAGAGCACTGCATCCCAAGGCACACCTTTCCCTGTCCAAGCAGCGCATTGCCTTCCAGTACACCAGGTCTCCGCAGAGCATTGCATCCCATTGCAGAGTTCCCCGTCCATTCAGCGTATTGCATCACAGTGCACTAACTTCCCTTTCCAAGCATCCAAAGTGCACCCAGACTCCCATGTCCATGCAGAACATTGAACCCCAGTGCCCCTGCAGAGCGCTGCATCCAGTGCTTCCAAAATTCCCTATCCCTGCAGAGACTGCATGACACCTATGCGCCCTGAATCCCCGCTCCCTGCAGAGCATTGCGTCTGGCCGCACGTAGAGCATCCCCTTGAGGTTGTTCCTGCAGACATGCTGTTGCTCAGAAACGAGGACACACACCACTTTTCCACAGCAACCTCCAGGACGGCCCCTCCCACAAGAAAGTCTGGTCACGTGGGCATGATATCATCAGAGGTCCCTACGTCCACTAGGAAGCAGCATCTGCCCTGTCTGCCAGCAGCAGAGTCCGGGGGAAGTAGGAAAGTCCGTGCGCCTGCGCAGTGCAGCCAGGCTGTTCCTGTATAAGTGAGCTGTCAGGATCCCCGTGGCCAGTGCCGCTCTGCTCCCTGTAGCTCCTGTGAGCGGTGAGTAGCGTTAACTCTTTACAGCCCGTATTAACCCATTTGCCTCTATTCAGTAGTACAAAAGAATATGGAGGGTGAGGGGGCACAGGTTATGAACTCAGCTGGCTTCATGAGGATTAGAAGAGGACATTTATTATTACAGGAATTTATACTGTATTTTCCAGGAGTTAGGGATCATGCACACGACCTGTTTTGCAGGCTACAACTTGCAGATCTGAAAAACACAGATACCGCCGGTGTGCTTTGCACATTTTGCGGAATGGAACGTCCGGACCATAATAGAACAGTCCTATTCTTGTCCGTAATACGCGTCATGAGCCCTTATAATGTTCTTATGTAACATGCGTTTATCCTACTGCTCATCTTATCAGTCTCCAGAACCAAAGGCGATGCGTTATTCTTACCACACGGCAACTTACAGATCAGAATATCATAATTGTGAATGCGGTTGAAATGCAGCAGGATTGAATTTGAGGAGACTGTCATGTCACAGTCGCCCCACCTTTATGTTACAGCACGTTCATCGTTCTTTATGATTTTAGTGTTGCGATGTAAGTCGAGTGGCTAGAGTCGCCATGCAGACTTAGCAATAGACTGTGTTCACACATGACTGAAAATACAACGGGGGTTGTGACGGCTATTGAGTCACATGTGAGCCCAGTCTTAGGGCTCATGCACACAAACATATGCATTTTGCTGTCCTCAAAACACGGATCTGCAAAAAATATGGATGACGTCCGTGTGCATTTTCGTATTTTGCAGAACGGAACAGCTGGCCCCTAATAGAACAGTCCTATCCTTGTCCGCAATGCAGACAATAATAGGACATGTTCTATTTTTTTGCAGATCAGACATACGGAAACAGAATGCACACAGAGTAACTTACGTTTTTTTTTTTTGCGGACCCATTAAAATGAATGGTTCCGCATACGGTCCACCAAAAAAATAAAAAAACGGAATGGACACGGAAAGAAAATAAGTTTATGTGCATGAGCCCTTATAGAGATAAGTGTCCACCATGTACCCTGTTGCTGCTTATCATTTGTAGAAATAAAAATCTGCTATACAGATACGTACGCATTATGGCATTATGTTCTCCGTGACTGTATACCAGGGGGGAGAGTTATCAAACTGGTGTAACATAGAAATGCCTTAGTTGCCCATAGCAACCAATCAGATTCCACCTTTCATTTTCCAAAGGAGCTGTGAAAAATGAAAGGTGAAATCTGATTGGTTGCTAGGGGCAACAAAGCCAGTTCTACTTTATACCAGTTTGAGAAGTCTCCCCCCATGTGTTTACTGTATGCGGCTCATACACTAATGGTGTCTGACATCTTTAGATATTCATTTCATTAATCGCCAGCTTATTTCTGCAGTCTTTTTGTGCGATTCTTGTTTAACAGGTTTAGTTTGTGATTTGTGCGGTCAGAAAATGTCATGGATTATGACCCCTATTCATACATCACGTGGGGCGGCTCCGTATAGATAGGGATGAATAACGGGTTTTATTTCTCAGCCAAAATCTGAATGTCGACACACATTTTACATTTTCTGCAGCGGGTCTGCCACTTGTAAGATGAAAAAAGCGGTTGCCCAATTCCTCTTTAAGTCTGTTTGCGTTTTGTGTTGCATCATGTTGTATCTGCAGGAAGGAATGTGGAGGAACTTTGGTATTTGCTCATGCAGATACCAGTAGCCGCCACGGCCCGGCATTACACACAGGAGCTGGTCATCATCAATGAAAATATAGAATGTACCGCAGAATACGTTTTTCTGTAAGGCTGGGTTCATATTCAGATTTTTTTTAAACAGATACGTGAAATGGATGCCGCGTGGAAAAAGCGTACTTTTTTTTTTTAATCGGATTCTGCAGGATACAAGAACATGGTGTGCTGTGTTTTTGTATCTTTTTTTTTTTTTCTTCTAACATTCATGTCAAACGCAGGCATAAAACACGTACATGCGAACTCACCCTTAATGATCATTTTCAATCCTTGCTACTTTCACACCAGCGTTTTTTGCGGATCAGTCACGGATCTGCAAAAACACTTCCGTTACAATAATACAACTGCATGCATCTGTCATGAACGGATCCGGTTGTATTATGTCTTATATAGCCATGAGGGACCCGTCATAAACAACATTGAAAGTCAATGGAGGATGGATCCGTTTTCTATTGTGTCAGAGAAAATGGATCCGTCCCCATACACTTGTGTCAGGACGGATCCATATTGCGGACAGAAAAAAAAAAAAAAACACACTGCTTGCAGCGTTATTCTGTCTGCTATGGGAGCGCAACCAAATGGAATGGAATGCATTTTGGGGCATTCCATTTCGTTCAGTTTTGTCCCCCTGAAGAGTTTTTATCCGCTATTGAGATCCCATGACGAATCTCAATAGCGGAATTGAAAACGCTAGTGTGAAAGTAGCCTAAGGCCCCTTTCACACGAGCAAGTTTGCTGCGGGGGTGCAATGCATGATGTGAACACATCGCACCCGCACTGAATCCTGACCCATTCGTTTCAAGGGTCCGGTGTACATGTGCGTGTTTTTTTTCACGCATCAGTTCTGCGTTGCATGAAAAGTGCAGCATGTTCTATATTCTGTGTTTTTCACGCAGACCTGGCCCCATAGAAATGAATGAGGCTTCAATGAAAAATGCATTGTGTCCTGAAGCAAGTGCGGATACAATGCGTTTTTCACTGACGGTTGCTAAGAGATGTTGTTTGTAAACCTTCAGTTTTTTATCACACGCGTGAAAAACGCATCAAAACGCATTGCACCCACGCGGAAAAAAACTGAACGCAATCGCAGACAAAACTGACTGAACTTGCTTGCAAAATGGTGCGAGTTTCCCTGAACGCATCCGGACCTAATCCCTCACGCTCATGTGAAAGAGGCCAAAGGCTGAGTTCACATCACCATTTAGATTTCCATTCTTCTGATCCATCAGAAGAGAGAGAACAAAAAAAAAAAAAAAAAAAAAGGGATCCTGTTGCATCAGTTATGGATAGGATTGTATAGGATCGGTTTTTTTTTTTACAGGATCCTGTTTTGTTTTTTTTCTCTCTCTTTGGGCTTATGCACACGGCCGGTGCCGGGTCCGCAATCATGGAGCTGCGGAGCAGAGGCATGGATCGGAACACCACGGAAGCACTACAGTGTACTTCCGTTGTGTTTCTGGCCATGCCTCCGCACCGCAAAAAGGTAGTGCATGCACTGCTTTTTTTGTGGTGCGGACCATCGAATGCGGCAGCCCCACAGTCAGTGCCCATGCATTGTGGACCGCAAATTGCAGTCCACAGCACGGGCACTGACAGCACACGTTCGTGTGCATGAGCCCTTCTTTTGACGGATCAGAAGAATAGCATAAAAACCACAAAAGACCCATTACTTACTTGGTAACTCCCGGCCGCTCCTCCCCACTGGAGGGGCTTTGTTTATTTGGCAGCAGTGATGACATCACCTTGACAAGATGTGACCCCTGCAGCCAGTCACTGGCCTCAGTGGTACATTGCTGCAGCCAAGTAAAGCCAGGTGGGGGAGGGGACCTTGGCGGTGCTGGATAGGCATAGAACTTACATGCCTTGCACCACTTTTACTAAGTGTTTTAGATACTTTTTTCGGCAGGTCTGAAAATGTAGGCATGGCTTACAGGAAAGGAGAATGGCATCCTGATAAACTGTGCGGGCAGCTGACTACCTTCTGGTCAGGATGCACGGACATGTATGGCTCTAACAACAGCGGTGAAAAAAAAAAAAAAAAAAAGGTCTTTAAAGGTGGGGAGTGAAACGCAAAGCATAAAATGTGCCCTTTTCTTAAGGGATAAAACCGCGCTGATGAGCATGTCAGCGCAATATCATCTTGGCCGCCCAGTGCCTGTTATACGTGTCCGGACACTAGCACACGGCATCCTCAATTAACATTGGTCTTATTTTCTGAGTGTTAGGCTTCATTCACACAACCGTATTTTGTTTCCGTGTCCGTTCCATTTTTTTTGCGGACCGTATGCGGAACCATTCATTTCAACGGGTCCGTAAAAAAAACAGAAGGTACTCCGTGTGCATTCCGTTTCCATATGTCCGTTCCGCAAAAAGGATAGAACATGTCCTATTCTTGTCCGTTTTGCTGACAAGGATAGGCATTGTTACGATGGATCCGCAAAAAAAAAAAAATGGAAACACGGATGCCATACGGAACGTCATCCGTCTTTTTTGCGGATCCGCAATTTGCGGACCGCAAAACACATACGGTCGTGTGAATGAAGCCTTAGGAGACTGCAGGTATTCCTTAAAGATTTGTTATTGGAGCTAAGAAGTAATAGGTTTGAAGCTGCTTATCTCATAGACTTTGAAATGGTGGAATTCTTATCTTGGTGGCCTGACCTCAACACAAGGGTGATGCCTTATTGTATGCTGGCAATATTTACCCTAAAGTACAGAGTGCAACATTTGGAACAAAGATTTTGAGTTAAAGTTTAGGGAAAATAAAAGCTTCATTAAGTCACTCTCACTGGGTAAGTATACCTATGCTAAGCATGGTCGCAGAATTGTATAGATGTCCTTCACAAGATCTTTATGACAACATTCCAGATGTGAGGTTGAGGTTAGGACTGTGCTGGTCACTTGACTTCCCCCAAACCAATGAAACCATGGGAAGAATGTATTAAGACTGTTCCACCCCATAATATTTGGACGGCTTCCTAATATATTGATTGGAATACTAAATGCTGCCTTTAGAAAGAAAAACTATAAATAAAAGCCCTCGTATGCCTATATGAGTGGAAACAAAGTTATGGCTTTTGGAAGGCAAAAAAATGAAAGTTATTTACAATTGGAAGGGGTTAAAAGGTACAACCCCCGATTAACAGGGGCAGACTGGAAACTAAAAGTGGCCTTTGGAAAAAAAAATAAATAAAAAAGTGGCCCCATGTTGTAGGTGGGTCCAAACTGGCAGAAGTTAGGGCAACACAAGTAGGTGGGGTCAGCGGTACCATAGTGCAGCACAAAATACTGCCCCAGAAGAACCAAATACCACGGTGCAGCAAAAAATACCTCCCCAGTAGGGGCTTATCTGTACCAGCTGCCATATCCTGAGGATGAAGATACAATTGAATTCAGGAGGAGGCCTGCAGCCGACGGTCAGATCCATAAGTTCCTGATGCTCCCAGCCTTATTTAACACCTGGAGCATCACATCATTATATACCTGGTCAGTGGCCATGAGGAGGACTCAGGAGGCCCCCTGGGCATCCACCCACTGGCAAATGTCCGTCCCTGCTCATTAATTTTTTTACCCGATTTCCAATATATAGATTGTAGAGCCGCAGTCGGCCCGACACAAGGACCGCATTTCCTGGGCAGATCATGGTTGTGTGAATCGGCCCTAAAGGTGTTAAACACTGAACCAAAACCCAAGTAAACAGCTGATGTATATACATAAGTGGGGTTTTCCCACCAAAAGTATCCCTATGCAATAATTAAGGCATTTCAAATAAAGTATTATTGCAATAAACAGTAATTTAGGTATACTACATTTCCCTCTCTCATAGGGCCTCATGCCGTTTATCCTTCTGGTCCACCATCTCCTGCATTCAGTGGTGGACTGACATGCTCAGTAGGCTCCCTCCTACCTTCCACTATCCTAAGGGCCGTAGTATTGCAGTTTGAGGAATACACGGCCGGGCGCCCCATTCAAAATGCCTATTCTTGTCCGCTGTTGCAGACAAGAATAGGACATGTTCTATAATTTCACGTGTTGGCCATAGAAGTGAACGGGCCCTAAGTGTCAGCATAGTCATCGCATAGGGAAGCAGGTGAAGCAACCTAGACACCTTACAACCCTTTCACTCCCGGAGGTTTTTTCGGTCATGCATTTTCGTTTTGCGCTCCCTGCCTTCAAACAGCCATAACTCTTATTTTTCTGTTCACATAGCTGTATGAGGGCTTGTTTTTTGCGGGACAAGTTGTACTTTCCAACGCCACCATTTAATATTGCATATGGTGTAGTGGGAAGCAGGAAAAAAATTCCAAACCGGGTGAAATTGCAAAAAAAAAAACGCTATTCGGCTACAGTTCTACGGGTTTCTTATTTACAGCGTTCGATGTGCATTAAAACTGATCCGTTACTTTCATTCTACTGGTCAGTACGAATCCGGCAATACCTAATATGTATAGTTTTTCCTGCGTTTTCATAGTGATAAAATAATTAGAAAGTTACCCTTTTTTTTTTTCCTTGTCATATCTTGACCACTATAACTTTTTGGTATTTATGTGTACGGAGCTGTATGGGGGCTCATTTTTTGCGGGACGATCTGAAGTTTTTATTGATACCATTCTGGGGTGTGTATGACTTTTTGATCACTATTTAATTTTTTTTAGAAAAAAAAAGCGACAAAAAAACGGCAAATCGCCATTTGGGCGCTTTTTTCCGCCACACAATTCGCCGTATTGGAATTTTTTTTTTTATATTTTAAAAGTACGGGCGTTTTCGGTCACGGTGATACCCATGATGTCTATATTTATTGTTATTTAGGTATTTATTTTTTTAATTATACGGAATGGGGGGGTGATTTGAACTTTTATATCTTTTATTTTTTATATATTTTTTAACATTTTTTTTTTATTTTTTTTTTTACTATTTGAAAGCTCAAATATGGGCTGATATTTTGTGGCTTTTTTTTTTCTTTATGAGCAATCAGGGATTTTCTAGACTCAGAAATCCAAGAATTGCTCATTTCTTATCCTGGCCTGCCATCTAGTGGCCAGAATAAGAATTGCACTTTGAAAACTGTAATCCTCACCAGCGAGGATTACAGTTTTCATATGGTGTACAGACACCCCGATTGGCATCTAAACGCCCAGGAAGACGCCGCCGATATAGTAAGTAGCGGCAAGTCTCTGCTGTGCCATGACGCCCGTCGCACTTGTGAGCGGGCGCCATGTGCCCGCATCGCCCCAGCGCCATACATGTACGGCGCTGAGAGTGTAAGGGTTAAAAAAAAAAAAAAAAAAAAAAAGCGGGCACTATGAGATACAAACTATGAGGATGCTACCCATGTGCTAATGACAAGCTAAACAAAGGACTAAAGTACACCGTATAAAGGATGGAGCACACCTACATGACACAAATAGATCATTTTTACATATTGAGTGCGTATGATGCTCCAACTCCCATAGCACACCAGCCCCTCATAAGGCAAAATTCACATATGAGATTTCCAACCCCCAAGACACTATGAAAATACTCAAAGTCAAGGTGCCCAGTGCTCAAAGTGCGTGTTCAGACAAAAACTATACGTCTAATGCAACAACAATTAGCAAGAAATATAATAAAGGGCATCTGTAGAAAAACAACAAATAACAATAAGCATGCTGAAGTAATAATGAAATTATAAAATACAAATGAATTAAGCAGGGTTGAGAAGCCTCACATAGGAGGTGTTGTGGGAGCAGAGTCCCCCACACACGTCGCCACTGCCAAATGCCTCCTCAGAGGTAAGTGATGGACTATGTGGGGCAGTTATACCTTAGATGGCAGCTTATAAAATTTGATGAATCAAAATGGCGTCCAAACAACATTACTGAGCATGTGCGATTGAAAAAGAGGCTTGGATGGCAGAAATAAGCAATCCCACATGTGACTGGGAATGAGGCTTGAATCATGTCAAGCCTCATTGCCATTATGCTGAGCATGCTCAGTAGTTTAAAATGAAAGTGAGGCATGGAAGTGATTGTCACAAAGATAGCCAAGTGCTGATTAGTTAAGACAGTCCCGCATCGCTAAGCCATATAACGCTATTATATTATTTAATGCGCTGGCGCCTCCAAAAGATAAATCGCAGCATGATTGACGCTCTTTCAAACGAGCGATACGGATTGTGTCAGTATCTGTTCAGGGCAGAACTGATGGATTTGCATGCAAGTTCGATCAGTTTTTTCTGCAACTACATTCAGTTTGTGCGTTTTCCATCCGGATTGTAGCCCGATTGCCTGCGTTTTTCACTCACGTGAAGAATAAATCTTCTAGCAACTATCCAGATGCCATCCGTTTTTCACACAAGCCCCATTCACTTCTGTGAAGCCAGAGCTGCACGAAAAATGACACTGAAGTATACCGACCCATTGCAAACCGTACCGTACAAAAGTTCAAGTCCAGGATTTAGTCGACCTTTCCTCCCAGACAGGTCAGAAACATTCATCCAAGCACAAGCCTCATACAGAGACCCCTACTGGCTTATTAGACAGACAAGTGTCTGCAAAGCCCGGACCGGCATTTGAGATCGGTCCGGTGCTTGCCTTCAGCTGTCTGTCAATCAGTCCAGCAGCACATACTGGGAGGAAAATACCTCCCATCTAGCAAGCAACCCCTCAGGCCTTGTTCACATATCAGTTTTTTGATCTGTTATTCTCATCAGTTAGGCTCCATTCACACATCCTGTTTTTCTTTCCTGATTCGATCCTGATCCTGATCTGGATCCATTCATTTCAATGGGTCCTGAAAAAATCAGGATCGAATCAGGAAAGAAAAACAGGACGTGTGAATGGAGCCTTATTGTGAGGCAAAACCAGTTGCAGATCAAAAAACAGAACAGGTGCAGATCTTTTCATTATACCTTATCAATGTGTAGCCTCCACTCCTGGTTTTGGCTCACAAAAACTGATGGAAATAACTGATCAAATAACTGACGTGTGAACAAGGCCTCACTGTGTCACAGTATACAGAGCAATGATGTATAGCAATAATCCTACATCCTATCTATGAACCTGTAGAATCTGATATCTTCACGTACAGCAGTAGTATAAAGATAGTTGCGTGTGATTGGACATGACAAATAAATACATTCAAGGTTATAAATGCCCTGATAATGTACATTAATAGCAATAGCAGCATTATAATGAAAGAAAATAATAAAATACATAGAATAAGTGGCAGGAGGTGAGGTCACTGTAGGCGGCAGGGATCCCGAAAGGGTCCAATCATAAACCGTCTTGAGTCCATTTTAGGCCCCTTTCACACGAGCGAGTTTTCTGCGCAGGTGCGATGCGTGACGTGAACACATAGCACCCGCAGTAAATCCTGACCCATTCATTTCAATAGGTCTGTGTACATGTGCGTTTTTTTCATGCATCAGTTGTGCGTTGTGTGAAAAACGCAGCATGTTCTATATTCTGTATTTTTCACTCAGCCCTGGCCCCATAGAAGTGAATGGGACTTCAGTGAAAAACGCATTGTATCCTGAAGCAAGTCCGGATGTAATGCGTTTTTCACTCATGGTTGCTAAGAGATGTTGTTTGTAAACCTTCAATTTTTTATCACGTGCGTGAAAAACGCATCGAAATGCATTGCACCCGCGCGGAAAAAACTGAAGAACTGAACGCAATCGCAGACAAAACTGACTGAACTTGCTTGCAAAATGGTACAAGTTTTCCTGAACGCATCCGGACCTAATCCATCACGCTCGTGTGAAAGAGGCCTTAAAGTAGTGAATCACTGAAAGTATATAATCCATGAAATTCGCCAGAACGAGCCTTAATGCCCTATCATGCTGATCAATGTTTTCCTTGGGATAGCATTGTCGCTGAAGGCCCCAATATATAGCCAGTGTGGATCCGCACAACGTCTATACCAGATGCGGACCAAAACTACGGCCATGTGCATGAGCCCTTAGTGCAGGGCTGGCCAACCTGAGGCTCTCCAGCTGTTGTAAAACTACAACTCCCACCATGCCCTGCTGTAGGATGATAGCTGTAGGCAGACTGGGCATGCTGGGAGTTGTAGTTTTGCAACAGCTGGAGAGCCTCAGGTTGGCCAGCCCTGCCTTAGTGTGTCAGGCATCCATAGTGATCTATTAGGTGCAGAATGACATAGGCAGAGAAACTGAGAATACATTTGAAATGGACGTAACCCAACCAAAGAAACAATAAGCCCATTTTTGAAGAACAGGAAGAATCCAATGTGTAAAAGGAATAACGGATCCACCAATAAAGGTATATGAATAAATATACAGATAATCAGGAGCGGGGATAATCTATAAAATACATCAAACACATAGGAATGATACTTGATAAAAACTACAAGCGCAGGACAAAAAGAAGAGGAAAAAATAAAATATGTATGAGAAAAGGACAGAATAAAAAAAAGTAAGAAACAAAATGGGGGGGGGGGGAGTGTAGGAAAAGGAAAACAGTGAAAAAGAACAACCAAAAAGTGAATGGTATAAAAATGAAAATTTGTATAAAACCAATGAATAATAACTCCTTGTTCTTACCTCTGGGAGAAACACAGTTAAAAAGGGGTTCTAAATATTCCTTTATTATAAACATATTCCCAAATACCGTTCATTAGTTATAATGGCTTGTTCTGTCAAGGGATCAATCATTAGGAGAAATAAAATAACCGCCATGCTATTAGTACACACAAAACCTGTCCTAGTCACACAGGAGGACAAGGTACTTCACAACACATCATCCTCCTCTCCTACTCTTCAGGGATTATGGTCCTGAATACAGCTGATAAGAACTTTAGCCGAATCTCTGTAGAAATGGAGATCATGAGGAGACATGAAGTACAGAGAGGACGGACAGGACAGACTGTGGTAATGTGGGGCTGTGGTTATGGAGACGTCATACAATAGCTGCTGCTCATCAGCTACATCCCACCCTGCCCTCTGTGTCTTGTCATGAACTACACTCCCACAGAGATTGAGTTGAAAATTAAACTCTATTCATAATCCCTGACAAGCAGAGAGGAGGCTGAGGCAGCCCTTAGTTGCGAAGTAACTTGTCCTGCTGTGTGATTAGGACAGGTTTTGTGTGTACAGGACGGTGGCCATTTTATTTCTCCTGATGATTGCTCCCTAGACAAAACTAGACACTATAGCTAAAACAAAGGTATTTGGGAATTTATTTATAATAAAGTAATATTTAAGTATTTTGTATTTTCTTAAAGGGGTTCTGCAGTTCTGTAAAACTGATGATCTATCCTATGGATAGATCATCAGTACCTGATCGGTGGGGGTCTGACACCCGGGACCCCTGCCGATCAGCTGTTTGAGAAGGCAGCGGCGCTGCAGGAGCGCCGCGGCCTTCTCTGTGTTTACCGCAGGCCCAGTGACGTCACGACTAGTTTCACTGGCTTGGGCGGGGCTAAGCTCTGTTCACTTGAATGGAGCTTAGCCCCGCCCAGGCCAGTGATACCAGTCGTGACGTCACTGGGCCGGCGGTAAACACAGAGAAGTCCGCGGCGCTCCATTTGGCTTTGGGCTGAAAAAGTTTCTTATTACAGTAATGATATTTAGTAGAGATCTTTTGAAGGCCATATACATACCATATCTTAAAGGGCATCTGTCAGCAGATTTGTCCCTATGACACTGGCTGACCTGTTACATGTGCACTTGGCAGCTGAAGACATCTGTGTTGGTCCCATGTTCATATGTGAAGTTTTAATATATGCAAATGAGCCTAAATTGAGCTCTAAATTCATAGACGTATATAGCGACATTTCTCTGTACACAGCACTGTACTGCTTGGATCCCCTGCGCTCGCATGGGCGCAGGCATCCGGATCCGTCCTCCTCATGCGAGCGCAGGGGATCCGAGCAGTACAGTGCTCGTTACGACTCTATTAACAAGCTAATTACAATGTATCCTGGGAGATGCAGGCGCTTGATGAGCTGCTGCCCACCCACAGAAAAAGAAGAAGTCTTTCAGATAAGCAGATTCATGAGTGGGATGTCCCCTTTTAAACAATAATGAGCTTATTGAAATGAATGGTTCATATAGTCTAGAAGACATTGGTGACTGTTCCTGTGCAGAACACATTTCCTTAATGGGAAAATATTGAGACGTCTCATATATAATATATACATATCACAGGAATAACTCCTTTGGCAAAGCAATTAGCATAATAGTACAGTTACATAATAGTCCACCTGTGAGCTCAAAATGCATAATACAAAAAATGTAAGGCTCTGATAACCTATGTTGTGGTTTCGGTCTTGAATGTTGCATGGTAGACACCACGATGCCTGCCATTTTTTTTACAGTCGAGCCCATCGTTTGAAAAGGAAGAAATAGTGTTAAAGTGTAACTGTCATTCTTTTTTTTATTTGTGTAATGTGTAGGGGCAGTGATGCTGAGCATTTTTGTAATATACTTTTATTACTGAAAGCATACATTTCTATTAGAAAAATAGCTCTAAAGTGGCCCATTATGAGCCTTAGCAACGCTCCTCTGTCTTCTGTTTACATAACAGTGTAGACTTGCTAACACTGACTGTGTTATGTAAACAGAAGACAGAGGAGCGTTGCTAAGGCTCAAAATGGGCCACTTTAGAGCTATTTTTCTAATAGAAATGTACAATTTCAGTAATTAAAGTATATTACAAAAATGGTCAGCATCACTGGCCCTACACATTGTACAAATAAAAAAAAGAATGACAGTTACACTTTAATTTTCAAAACCGATATGACAGAATCTGTGATGGAGGCTTCAAACTGAGACTTCGATGCAGATGTAAAGTTAGCGCCTGTAGGTGATGCTTACAGTTCTGTTTTCCTTAGTGCTTGCTGCTTTTCAGGAATTCTTCATTAGGTCAGAGCTGTAGCTATAGCCAGGACATCAACACATGCAGAGCCGACAACTAGTAGAGCAAAGGTGTTATAAAGTACAGACTGATAAGCCACCAGTGATAAAGAAAATTATCACTAGCTGTTGGATGACCGCTCCCTCAGCTGGTAGTTTTTTTTCGCCCACCCTCTATACACATGTACAGTCAGCCATGTGTGCACGTGTTCTGAATGGGGAGAGTGGAGTAAACGCTGCCAGAAACCTCACCTCTACAAAAGTATCGGGAATGTTAAAATCCAGCACTAAAATGGTTCTGCATACGGGCCGCAAAAAAAAACAAAAAACGGAACGGACATGGGAAGAAAATATGTTCATGTGCATGAGCTTTTAAAGAGGACCCTGCACAGTCTGACAATGGCAGCACTGACTGGATAGAGTGCGACTGTGCAGGGACAACCCCCCCCCCCCCATGTGGTTACCTCCCCTCTGTACCCTTACTGCAGACTGCTAACAATTCATACATAACTTCTAGTAGGAATAATAAAGGAATGGCACAACATATAGTCACAAGACTAGATGCTCCGGAATTGTTATTACATGGGGAAGGCGTATAGCTAGTAAAACAGATATGTCAGGAGAGGCGACAGGTTTAGGCTACATGCACATGAACGTATTTTGTTTCCGCGTCCGTTCCGTTTTTTTTGCGGATAGGATGCGGACCCATTCATTTCAATGGGTCAGCAAAAAATGCGCACAGCACACCAGGTGCTATCCGCATCAGTATGTCCGTTCCGTATCCCCACAAAAAAATAGAATATGTCCTATTCTTGTCCATTTTGCGGACAAGGATAGGCATTGTTACAATGGATCCGCAAAAAAAACTGAAATAGGGACGTCATAGGGATCGCAAAACACATACGGTCGTGTGCATGTAGCCTTAAAGTGGTTATGGAGAAGGGGAGCATTTTTTGAGGAGCTTTTGTAGAGCCTGTGAGAGGAAGCAGGCTTTATTTCTCCAGTTCTGCTATTTTTCTCTGAAATGTGCAAAATACTTTGGGACTATATGTACAGTCGTCATCTGTCAGGAGATGGTTAACCCCTCTTTAGTTACTATTCTAATGTCTTGTCAACATTAGTCTATTTATTCCATTACCATTTCCAATGCGGAAGCCAGAAGCAGAAGTTGCCGTAAAAATGGAGAACCTGTAGTCTACAGATTAATCTAGACCAGAGATCAGCAACCTTCGGCACTCCAGCTGTTGTGCAACTACAATTCTCATCATGCATACTTACTCCACTGTTCTTGTAACTTCAATAGAAGTGAAAGGAGTTGTAGTTTCACAACAGCTGGAGTGCCACCAGAGGCTGCCGAGCCCTGATCTACACCATTAAAAACCTCCAAAAGCTAGGCACCAGCAGCACATTTATAAGTACATCGAGTCCCTTACATAATATGCACACATTGGGGGATATTTATCAAACTGTTGTAACATAGAACTGGCTTAGTTTCCCATAGCAACCAATCAGATTCCACCTTTCATTTTCCAAAGGAGCTGTGAAAAGTGAAAGGTGGAATCTGATTGGTTGCTATGGGCAACTAAGCTTATTCTACTTTACACCAGCTTGATAAATCTCCTGCATTGGGTTTCATGTTGTTGTCATTTATTATGACTGCTGCAGCTGATTTTAAGGTGTATGGCGTCACTAAACTGCACCATTACTGCATAGGAATGTTTTGGGGGTTTTTTTTGGGCCAGTTTGATAATCCCATATATATAATGTTCTAGGACAGGGAAGCCCAACCTGCAGCCCTCCAACTGTTGGAAAACTACAATTCCCAGCATGCCTGGACAGCCTACAGCTATTAGGGCATGCTGGGAGTTGTAGTCTTGCAACAGCTGGAGGGCAGCAGGTTGAGCATCCCTGTTCTAGGATATACCGCATCATGGATATACCGCATCCATGCGGACAATCCGCTTCAATTGGTACCGATTTACATGAGGATTTGGTGCAGATTTTACTCTCCCCATTGAAGTGAATGCAGAAAATCCGGTCAGGAAAAATAAAATAAATTGACATGCTGCGGATTTTAAAATCCGCACCGCAAAAAATCTACATCGTGTGCATGAGAATTTAAAATTCTCATAGAATGGACAGACCCTCAGAGCGTTTAGCTTGGGGGACACATGGGGGCACACTCACCATTTTGTTAGATATTAGGTTTTTTCCCTGTCCCCCCCCCTTTTTATCTTTCACAAGATTAACTAGAATTCTCTGAGGGCTGAGGTAACCGTTTTTTTCCAGTTCTAAGTTCTCAACCTTAGTTGAGCTGGTGAAGGTTGTCACTGATTGGCTCCTGGCGGTTGCTGGGGGAGAAATCCAGCTCAGGGATTTGTTGATGAGCTTTGTGGCAGGAAGCTGTTTGCTTTATATTTCAGGTGCAGCTGTGGATCGTGGCCAGTTTGAAGGAAGAAGAGGAGCATCGTCCTCCCTCCCTCAATTTTTGAACTTTGTCGCTTTGCTTTATTAGTGGGGAAGAATCGCTCAGTGCATCTGGGTGGATGTAGTTTTCAGTAGAATAAATGGTTATCAGTTTATTTAATTATTTATTTTAATTGGATTAAATTATCTTAATTTTATTTATGAGATTTATTTGGATTCAATCTATTGTGGTAACTCATAATAAAAGCATTGCGGCCATTTTTATCCAAATTAAGAGTTGTAGTGTCTTTATTTATTATATGTCAAGTTAGTTTAATTAAGGTGAAATGTGCCTCCATGTGCATGACGAAAATCCGCATGCAATCCTGATCTTGTGCATTTAATGGTCCTTTATAAATAATGACCCTCAGGTCTGAGCTGAGCTCTACCATACCAGTTTGCTGAAGATCTAACAGTATTCGTCCGTGTTCAGATGCCACAGATTTTCAGTGGGATTCGGCACCAAAAATCTGTATCAGTTTATAGAATACTAAATATCACAGATTAAAAAAAAACAGCATTCTGTTGCAGAAACATCTTGGACTTTCTCTACAGATTTCACATAAAATCCACAGCGGAAAAAACTTCTTACCTGTGGCTTAATGGGTTTTGTGTACTTATAGGTGTGTGCTTTTCATTTTATCCTTTCTGTGCTAAATATTGATTGTGATTCTACAGGTTTTCTGCACATAAAAGCACCTACAATCCTGCCATCATGAACTTTTTCTTGGAGACATTGAAAGTTTTGCTTCTTACAATCTATTTGACATTTGAGTCCATCATCTTATGGATTATCCCGTCTCGAAGAAAGAATGTTGCTGGCGAACTGGTGCTTATTACTGGAGCTGGAAGCGGGATAGGACGTCTCGTGGCGCTCGAGTTCGCGCGCCTTGGCGCTACTCTGGTGTTGTGGGATATAAATGAAGAGGGCAATAAGGAAACGAGCAGACTGGCTAAGAAAAACGGGGCTGTCCGGGTGCATACATACACATGTGACTGCAGCAAGAGGGAAGAGGTGTACAGGGTTGCAGACCAGGTATGTCCGTTTTGTGTTTAATCCCTGTTTTTTCAAAATATCCAAAAAAGTCAATATGTGAAATATAAATCCTCTTCCTCTTGTTTTAAATTTCTGTTCAGACTTTTTTTATTGTATGTTTTTTTTCTAGGAAAACCAATGTGGCTGCTAGTTCCACAAGGGTTATCTCTTGACTTTCTAGAGTCCTGAATGACCTAAGTGCCTCTTCATGGAGCAGGGGATTCATCTCTGTTCAGAGCCGTAGCTAAGCTTATGGGGGATTTACACGGCTTGATTTTCAGTTTGATCACCGGGAACGAACATTCGTACAACTGCTCGTTCCTAATAATAGGCTTTTGTAAAGGTGCCTCAGATCACCCCATGAACGAGTAAAACTCTTCTTCATTGGGTGAAATGTTCTTTTGTGAGAACCCCTTAATCATCATTTCTGGGCAGCAGATCGTACTGTGTAAACAGGGATCTGCTGCCCAGCAGCAATGAATCTGTATCGGGATGAGTGATGGCAGCCATCGCTCATCCTCATACAGTAGAGGTGATTGCTACATGTAAATGAAGCTCTTCGCCTCTAACAAGCAGGCAGTTATTGAGAAGGAACGCTTCAGTCCCGATAATTGTCTTCTTGTCAGCCCATGTAAATGCGTCTTTACTTTCACCAGAGGACAAAGGTTCATTTTGCTGTCTCAGCCTCGTTTCTAAATAGAATGCCCCAGGCAAAGTAGCTTGTTAGCATCGCCCAGCTACATTTTGCTTCGTATAAAATTGTACAGATTGTTGAATTTGCTACTCTGCTATACCAGGAACTTCTCACACTCCTTTGAACACAAATGTATACAACTAAGAAATAACTGAGCAGAAGATTTGACAAACGATGACTGAGCCTCATAATAGGCTGACACTTCCTGTTCTGTAGAGATCACTTATCAGCAGTCTTCTCATTATCATCACAGGCAGGATTAACGTGACAAGTAACACCTCTATTACAAAGCTGGAGGCAGATGACAGAGAATACATCATGAATTTTAGGTGGCCGGGGTCCAACCACTGACCAGAGCCTCTCACCCTGCTCCATTTCGACAGCATTCTGTGGAAGTCATTGGAGCACATTTATTAGTGATTTTACATTACACTAGTCGTAAAGTCCCAAACTAAAGAGCATACCATATTTGCGGCATAATTGACTTTTAACTTCTCTCTCCACTTTACATAATGGCCGAGAAAACTGGACGGGACTTAGCAGGAGGGATGTGGCCTATCAGGTTTACTATCATTTATGGTATACATTTATACAAATCTGCAACCACTTAGCTGGCATAGATTTGAAGATGTGCCAAATTTACTAAGAGGCCTACCTCCTGCTAAATATAGTGCATCTTACTCCAGTGTACAGTCTTAGTAAATCTACCCTGTTGAGTTTTTTCTGAGGTTACTTTTGTCTGTGTGGCTCAGCAGCTCAGGCCAGATGTTCGCCCACAAAAAATAAAGTGTAGAATAAGAAAAATGGTACAAACATTTCTCTGTCTCTAATGCATTGTCTCCCGATGAACATTTTTGTTGCTTTTAGAGAGTTTTTTTTTTTCAGTTCTTTGGGGGAAGAGTGGTAGGAGTTCTCATTGAAGAGCTCCAGCAGGAGTATAGAGACTCATACAGAATATGCTCCACAGTTAAGGGGGTTGTCCAGGATGTTGATATTGATGGTCTATCCTCAGGATTTCGGTGCCGTAACGAGAGTTCGTCCATTGTGTAGCAGACAAAGCTGATAACTGCAATGCTCTTCCCATCGAAGAGAATGGGAGCAGTGCTGCAGTTACCAGTTCTGTCCACTGTACAATGGACACTGTGTAGTTCTGGAACTGACTTCCGGTTCTACAGCTACCAAGATACATATGATCGGCGGAGGTGCCGGGTGTTGGATCCCCACCGATCTGGTATCTTGAGGAAAGGCCATCAGTATTAGAATCCTTGACAATCCCTAGAAGTGTGCAAATAGCTCTTCTCTAGCTCTTCTTTGGTGTCATTCACTAAACAAGGCTCCCATCTGTTTGGGATACTTGCCCCTAATCAGTAGAAAGCAGGGTACTAGTTGGTGCTGGTACCAGTACCATGCTTTCCCAGCAAAGACAATTGATGGGCAGGATTGTAATACACTAAATAGGGTTGTGTTGCAGATCTGTCACAGCTTAGGCCAGGCGGAGCACTGTGCAGAGAATATCCAAAAGGGCTGTTTCTTTTATGTGTGACCTTTGTATTATAGGCAAAAGAAAATGCTGTAATGGTTTAATAGTAATAACTTGAGATGTAACAAATGAAAGTGAATGTCCACTGTCTGTGGCAGACACAGGAGTCTGGATTCAATAATGTCCATTTTTGCCCTCCCTGGTTTGTAATTGTGGCTTTAAACACTGTCCTTAGCTTCATACTTGGATTTAATTGGAATTTTCCAAAAGTGTCTTACATAACTGCACTTTTGTTACATGCGTAATTTTCAGACAAACCCAATTTAGATCTCTGGCAGAGTTCTCCAGCTCTACAGAGACCTACAGAAAATTGGCGAGCCCGACAGATTTGGCTTGGTCCTTTTTTTTTTTTTCCTCTCTTTGATGTTGTTAACTGCACAGTTTCCTAGAAAGACAGATTTACGTAAAACTCTTAATAGAATTTTTTCCAAGCTGTGAGATGGGAAAATAAGTCTCATTGTTCAATTAACATCTACAGATAATCAGCTAACGCAGAATGATTTTATGCATTTTTTTTCTTAAGGGTGGGGTATATTTGTTGGCCAGTTATTTGCATCATCCGTTGGCAGACCCTTCTCTTTCTATTTTTTTATATGTCTTTCTTCTTACTTTATAAAGAAATTGCAGTTCATTTACGCATTTATATAAGACTGTCTATTCACTTGTTGCTTTTGGGAAGAAAAACATTTTAAATTAGATTTATACGTGGTTTCAACAAATAACTATTAAAGGGGTATTCCATTTTGCCATTCCATTTTGCAACACATACTATCACTTACTAATAGTGATTTTTTTTTTACATGGAATGCCCTATTTTCCTGCACTCCATAGGAGTCATGTGACATTTTCCACTGCATTGGTTCCTTATCCCGATGACATCATGTCTGCGTTTAAGGAGTGGCAAGGCTTGTAAGGCCAACATCATCAGTGACCTTGCATCTCAGGGCAGTGTTCTGCATGGACCCCGCCCTGCAGATGTGGTGTCAGCCATGATCCCATGTCCAAGGCCTCATGCACATGACCGTAGGCCACCCGTACCCGTTTTGTTGCTCACAATCGGCGGGTCCGCAATATACGGACACGACCTTGTGCGCACCGTACCACTTCAATGGGTCCACAATCCAAAAGATACGGTGTGGAACGGAGGCACAGATCGGAAGCACTAGTGAGTCCTTCTATAGGTTTTCAGTCCTTGCCTCCACACCGCAAAAAATTAGTACATGCAATACTTTTTTGTGGTGCATACCATCTGATGCGCGCGGATTGCGGACCCCATTCAAGTGAATGCATCCGCAGATGGTGACCACATGATTGGTGCTCATGTATTGCAGATCACAATTTGTGGTACGCAGCACGGGCATAGCCGGTGCATGAGGCCTTAGGGAGGGATTTTTTCAGGAGGGCTTCAAGCAGCGGTGGATCCAGGGCTGCTATCAGGAATTTTAGGGTTCCATACAGGCAAAGAGTGTGCCCTTCCCCTCCACCCCGCATTTTATTTATACTGTTTACCATTCACCCTAAATAATATGATCACTATTAGAGATGAGCAAACGTGCTCGAAACGAGCACTGTACCGCTCGGCTCCCCTGCGCTCGCATGGGCGCAGGCAGGACGGAAGCGGCAGCCTGCGCCCATGCGAGCGCAGGGGAGCCGAGCGGTACAGTGCTCGTTTTGAGCACGTTCGCTCATCTCTAATCACTATATTTTACAGGTTATTTTGAGTACATGGATACCAAACACTGGTTGTGATATTTAATAAAAAAAAAAAAAAAAAACCCAGTAAAACTATGAATCATAAAAAAAAATCCCAACTTCACAGCAGACCTTTTCTGTAGAGTAGTGGATAAGTACAGACAGTCTGGGGTTCAAATCTCACTGAAACCTGTAAAACAATCTTTATAAGAAAAGGTATGGCAAGATAATAGAAAACCATTACAATATCACAAAACAATATTTGGTATCCCTGTAATAAAATAAGCTGTACAATATAATGAACATATTTATGGTGATTGGTAGATGGCACAATTTTTTTCTTTTGCTTTCATGTCAGTAATATATTGTTCATTTAGTGTTATGCTTGTGAAGAAAATAGCCTTTTAAACACAGGAAATTCAACCCTTCCAACAGAGTAGGTCTGTAGTGTAATGGTAACTCTTCTGCCTGACAAACAAAGTCTGGAGTTTAAATCCTGATGAAGATCAAATCATTTCTTTAGTATATTCTGTGTGCTGGAAGAGGGCCCCGCCCCCAATCCATATCCAACACAGCTTCATTAGTATTCACCGCATTGAAGTGAATACTAATGAGGCTGCCTACCCGGCTTTCATCTGTGATGTTCCAGCTGGGAGGGGAAGGAGAGGCAGAGACCTGATAAGCCCAGCACTCGGATGTAAACAAACGGTGCAGGTCACAGATCATAATTATGCTGGAGGAATCAAAATGCACTTAATATAGTAAGGTTGACTGCTGGTGTAATTTTTTTTTAACTTTTTGTTTTGCCATCACATACAATGGGGGCATATCGTGGGTTCTCTGAGACCCACACCTACAACAAAAACGGAGGGGGGAAATTAATGGAGGGCACATGCGCAGCCGCCCTCCATTCATTTCAATGGGGCCGCCAAAAATAGACGAGCACTGGCTTGACTATTTCCTTTTGCCCCATAGAAATGAATGGGAGCAGGGGCCGCATGTGTAAGCTCCCATTTACTTCTATAGGAGCAGCGTGGAGCAGCGCTTGGTGGTGGACGGACCCCGGGAAACCTGGGGACCTCCAGCCACAGCTCTCCACGCTCCATTCTCCTTGTAGAGGACCCGCACCTATCAGACAATGGGGGCATATCCTAGTGATTTGCCCCCATTGTATGTGATGGGAATACCCCTTTAAGGCACAGTAAAAGCCTTCTAGCCTGTAGGTATTGTGTACCCTACCATCGCCATAAGGATCTATTTTCAGGGTCCTGGTACACAATTAACTCTTTATATGTATTGATGTTTGGCTTGATTTTATTACCAAAAATTCCATGTAATTTGGGGGTTGAATTTATGGCCCCAGAGCATGCAACCATGTGCTTTATAATTGCATATGTCATCCTTTGACATTTTTGGCATACGTTTGGCCCTCTGCAGCCTTTTTAAATATTCGGTGGATAAATTGGAAGAATTTCTCTTCGCATACTCCAGGTGTCCACCAAAATGCAAAGTCAATAGACCTTAATGCCTTAGAAGTCCGAATCCCACAGCGGATCTGGCCACGCTGGGGGATCTGTCTATCCCTGTGGGTGAACAACCCCATTAAGGAACTGCAATTCCACTACCTGCCTTCATTTGGATATATGAATTGTAAATAGACATATAAGCACCTAGCAGATATTTCTATGGTTAGTTAGTAATTTCATGCATAGTATATATTATAACCCATATACCCTCTACTTTTTTGTTTCTCACTCCATTAGGTGAAAAAAGAAGTTGGAGATATCACTATCTTAATTAACAACGCAGGCATTGTGACTGGAAAGAAATTTATAGACTCCCCTGATGCCCTTGTGGAGAAGACCATGCAAGTGAACACTATGGCACATTTCTGGGTAAATCAGTGCTCTTGCGCAGTCTAGTGTAAATGTTCAGTTGGGTTGGTCAGCCCACAGTCTAATGCAGGGATCTCAAACTCGTGGCCCTACAGTTGTTGTAAAACTACAACTCCCAGCATGCCCAATAGCTGTAGGCTACCAGGGTCTTGGTAGAAGGGTATCTCTCGGTGCAGAACACCTCAATCCATGAAGTGGATATGCTACTGGTGTTGAAGACTATACCCAATTTCCTTTTGGCTGGAAATCTGCACATATGTAGCCATGTTCTTACATAGTCCTGTAATGTAAACAGCTGCATAAAGAGATAACCATGTCAGGTCAAATAATAAAAAATAGAAGTTACATACAGTGTATGTTGATCTAAACTAGAAAACCCTACTACCGTTTTTTTGCTATGGACTATATATAGGTTTATAAATGCACCACGGAGACCACATTCCTGGTACACATCGGAGAATACCAGATTTTGAGTTTCGAGTGTCTTTAAAAAGTTCTATTATTCTGTCTTTTCACAAGAATATCTTTTACTGGAGATCCATTGTCTGTCTTTTATGTTTTTCATTTCTTTTAATAAAACAGCTCAGATTTATAGGATTTTCAAAATTACATTTTGTGTTGTGTTCCCTGGAAACAGCCATTGGGAATGATCAAGTGAAGACATAGTCAGAGCCTCGTGCAGACAATAGTTTTCATCTTGCTCTTTATTTTAGGCTGTATCTCTTCCTTCTGTGGCTTTCCTGCTTCTTGTTGTCCTTTTAGTGTCAGTGTGGACAGCCAAGGGCTTTGACCACCATATCAATCTTTATGATATACATTAATAATTTGCAATACCTATAAAATATACTGAATTGAACTTTTACACCCTCTACTTATTCTTAGCTGTGCATTTTTGCCTATATAAATCTTTAAATTTTTAGAAAATTAGTGGATTTTTTATTTTTTTTTACTAGACTTATAAAGCCTTCCTTCCGGCAATGATGGCCTCCAATCATGGGCATCTCGTGAGCATTGCAAGTTCTGCTGGACTTATTGGAGTCAATGGATTAGCAGGTGAGAAAATACTTAGAGGATTTCTACATTTTAAAGGGACCATGTCATCAGAAAATTACCTATTGTATGAACATTAAATCAAGGGTCTTTTTTAGTATTTTTGGTGTTAGCTTTTCCAAGTTACTATCTTTATTTTAAAAATATAAACTTAGGCAGTTTTTTTAGACAAGGTTTGTGACTAGAAGTTAGGAGGGAAAGGATAAGCTCTGATATCACCTATTGTGAATGGTGAATATGTGTTATCTAAGCAGACAAACATTCCATGTCATGGTAATTCTGATTGTGATGATAATGAGATGACTGCTGAAAAGTGGCCTGTACTGCACTAAAATCTGATTTCGCGACATATTAGGCCTAGTGGCCAGGGCGAAAACTGCAGAATTTACAATTTAAAAAAAAAATAGATACTGCCTTGGAAAATTGTAAAAAATTGAAAAAAAAAGTCTGAAAAGTATATGTTTATATTTTATTACATAAAACGGGATGATTTCAATAATAGGTCATTTTCTGATGGTACATGCCCATTAATCAGTTAGCAAGGTGTGACACTACTGGAAGGCTGGCTAATTGGACTATTGTAGAGGCGAGGTTTGGGTCTGTTGTGGCTAGTGTGTAAGGGAGGGGGCTGCTGTGACTACTAGGGAAGTTAGGGGCTCACTCTGAGGGCTAGGAAAGTGGACACTGCTGTAGGGGCGCATGCACACGACCGCGCAGTGTTTTGCGGTCCGGAAATTGTGGATCCATGAAACATGGATGCCGCCTGCGTAGATTCCACAATTTGCAGAATGGAACGAGCGGCCCATTATAGAAATGCCCATTCTTGTCTGGACAAGAATAGGACATGCTCTATATTTTTTGCGGGGTTTACTGTCCGCCTCTTTTGCGGCCCCATTGAAATGAATAGGTCCGCATCCATTCCGCAAAATTGCAGAACGGATGCAGACCCGTTCATACAGTCATATGAATTTTCCCTAAAGGTGAGCTCTGCACTGACTACTGGGGGAAGCGGACATTATTGGACTTGTAAGGCCGGGCTTGCACATCGTCGTTGCTGGACAGGTTGCCATTTCTTTTAAATGTTTAGCAATCCTCTACCAGATTGTGTAGATCTCACTTTACATCTTGAGATTTCCTCCTACTAATTTTTGGAACTGGGACCTAGACTGGGTTAAGAGTCTCCCAGGCTGGAATTTGTAGAAAATATCAACATCCAATAATAATCACTAACAACTTGTATAAAGGGTAGAATAGAAGTCTGCTGTTACATACAGTCTGAGCCTGGAGGGTGACAGAAATGAATATGTCTTGTGGGCTGAAACTTAGCTTTCCTAGGGATTCAGAAGAATCGCAGATATTCTGTTAGGCCTGGGAAACCTCAGGTAACTGTTACCTGCAGGTTTTTATTAGTAAAAGAAGTGACCTTTGACTATAGTTGCAACTAATATCTTATCATACAAAGTGATGTTAGGGTTAAAGTACATAAGTCAAATATGCAGAGCAAAGTGTATGGTCACCTCTTAGTCACTAATGAGTGTAACTGTGACACTGCAACTCTGTACATGGCACTAGTTGTTTTACCCTTCCTCATCTAGTAGACTCTTAAAGGGGCCACCTGGGCTCTAGATCCTGAGGATAGGTTATCAATACCTAGAGCCCAGATGACCCCTTTAAAGGGTTTCTGTCACCAGTTTTGGGCATATAAAACAGGATGACATTTGCAATGTGCAAATGTCACCTGATGCCCAAACTGGTGATCATTTTTTTACTGGTGCCCCCGTTTTTGAAATAAATCAACTTTTGTCGTATGCAAATGAAGCTTACTAGGTGCAAGGGGCGGTAACCCTGCACCTAGTAAGCGCCGTTTCCCTACCTTTATTCACGCCCCCTTTGTTGTGATAGACAGGGCCAGGCAGCTCGCTCTAGCTGCTCCTGGCCCTGTCCATGCTGAAAATCCCGCGCCTGCGCCGTTCGGACTTCATTCGGCGCAGGCGCAGTGAGTGCCGATTGCTGCCGGGCTCCCGGCTTCCTCACTGCGCCTGCGCCGATGACGTCACAGAACACCCAGAAGAGAAGGCGGCGCAGGCGCAGTGAGGAAGCCGGGAGCCCGGCAGCAATCGGCACTCACTGCGCCTGCGCCGAATGAAGTCCGAACGGCGCAGGCGCGGGATTTTCAGCACGGACAGGGCCAGGAGCAGATAGAGCGAGCTGCCTGGCCCTGTCCATCACAACAAAGGGGGCGTGAATAAAGGTAGGGAAACGGCGCTTACTAGGTGCAGGGTTACCGCCCCTTGCACCTAGTAAGCTTCATTTGCATACGACAAAAGTTGATTTATTTCAAAAACGGGGGCACCAGTAAAAAAAATGATCACCAGTTTGGGCATCAGGTGACATTTGCACATTGCAAATGTCATCCTGTTTTATATGCCCAAAACTGGTGACAGAAACCCTTTAAAGTTCATTTACACAAGCAGATATGAGGACTGAGCACAGTTAGGCTTCTTTCACACCTGTGGCAGGATGTTCTGGCTGGCAGGTCCAACACACAGTTTTGCCAGGTAGCGGCCCGATCCCATTATTGTCAGTGGGGTCCGTCGGGAAGGCGGTAGTACAGTTCCTTCCGGAACAGCCTGCCAGAGTTCCCAGCTGCTGGTGTGAAACTAGCCTTACTTAGAGCGGCAGAGATGCAGCCAGAAACTACACCGATTTGGGGTTTTACTACAAACCGGGCAGTTTTCAATTTTACTGTTAATGGTTGCATGATAGGAACATGATTTTGAAAGTAAACAGTGTTTTTTTAACTATGGCCAAAAGTGCACCTTCATTAAAGGGGTTGTCCGAGTTATGAAAAAAAATATATGGCACTGTAAATCTGATGGGCAGCAATATATAACTAAACTAAGCAAGTTTTAGGCAAAAAAAAATATATATATTTTCTCATTTCTCTGGTTCTCTTCTGGCCCTTTGTTTACATGCAATAACAACAATCTCTGCCCCTCCCCCTGCTCTGCAAAGGGAGTGAATAGAAGTGCTGCCCTGAGTGATATGTCTGCCTGCTGGGATACTCAGTAGCATGTTGTATGTGTAGGACTACAAGTCCCAGCTGTACAATGACACTGCTGATACACACAGGATCTTCTCCTTAGCTGTTGTTGTGCAATGCTCTTCAGAACTCTAGTCTGTCAGATCCTGTGCCCAGCATTTGTCTCCTCGCTGCCTGCAGCTACTCAGTAAAGCCTTCAGCCCTGAGTATGTGCTGGCTAAGGGGTTAAAATGTTATCTGAGAGAATCCAGGGAGAGAGCAGCAGCAGCCGGCAGTGCAGGGGGGCGTGGCCAGCACAGTGACGTCTGTACAGAATCTTATCTGCTCTCTCAGGCTTGTGCACAAAACATCAGCAGAGCAGGGAGAGAAGCTGACATCACAGGTCATGTGACCCTGAGTGAAATCTGAGAAAGGAGCAACTGCAGATAAAGTAAGTGCATTGAAAAAACATTACATTTGCCTAGTTAGAAACATACAAAGGACAAAAAAATAACTTGGACAACCCCTTTAATTTTGAAAACGGCACTCACCTGCACTTAAACCACAGGGTGCCGTGGTTTTCTGTTACCTTTTGTACCCTTGAAGAGGAGCATAAAAGAGTAAGTGTCTTATCAGATATCTACCAGTCTTCATATCCTCCATAGTAATTGTCTTATATTATCTAAAAGAAAAAGCAGTGGACGCCGTGTTCTCATGTACTGAATCTGTGTAACTCTGTTTCTCTTACAGATTATTGTGCTAGTAAGTTTGCAGCCATTGGGTTTGCAGAATCTGTTGGGCTTGAAATGTTGGCTCTGGGAAAGACCGGTGTGAAGACCACAATTGTTTGCCCATACTTTATTAATACTGGAATGTTTTATGGATGCACAACCAAGTATGTATCATGAAAAGTAATATTTTATCATCGTATAATATACCCATATGCCTGTAATTGATAGAGTGGGCTACATTAGCCTCATGCTCAGAATATGAGATGTGCATGAACAACTACACATTTCTGGATTATATATACAATGAAGTACAAGTTCTCACTACTGTCTACCGCATATCTGTCCAGTGTTTCTGTTCTGGGGGGCATTGCGCAATTTTCTTAGACAAATTAATTTTGTTTTATCTGCCCACAGTACCCCGAGTGCTTGTTTTTTGTTTTTTTTCCTTCCCCTGTTCTCAGAATCACTGCACCCTGGCAGGATGTTCATGTGCAGAACATCCTGTTTTCATCAGCTAGGCTTCCTACTGGGTTTTCTAACCAAACCCAGCATTCTTTGCTCTATAGTGTTCCTTACGGCTTGCTCCGACTGGCACAGCTTTTCTTCTGCAGTAGTCATTCCCCACGCCTCCCCTCTCCAAATTAGCTAGGTGGAACAAGCAGTGAGAAACATTAGAGAGCAAAGCTTCCTGGGTTACGAGCAAACTCAGTAGGAAGCTGATGAAAACAGGACATCCTACCAGAATGCAGTGATTCTGAGAGCAGGGAAAGGAAAGCCCTGGCATGAAAAACAGGTACAGTATCTATGGCATAAATATGCTTTTTTTAGGGTAATGTTGTCACGATACCAGGGTTTGAACTACGATTTTGATACCAAGTAAAACTATCATGATACTCAATACCAAATGAATACTTTGCCAAAAACGCAAAAATATAAATCCCATCCATTGTTTTTTTCTGGCTCCACTTCTGCAGTTGACCCTGATGAGGAAAATGCGGTGCACCACATTATGCTTGTGCCATTTTCTCTAATCAGAATTGATATTAAAGGGGTTCTCCAAGTTATATTTATTGATGACCTATCCTCAGCTGTTCATTGTTTACATTCTAGCCATAACATGGGTAGCGGTGAGTAGGTGTAATTACACCTAACCGCCCCATTCATTTCAATGGAGAGGATCGCTCCTATACAAGTCTATGGGAGCGATCCTTCCCATTGAAATGAATGGGTCGGTTAGGTGTAATTACACCTACTCACTGCTACCCATGTTACGGCTGGGATGTAAACAATGAAGAGGAGGCAGCGCTGGCACGGCGCGCGCCTCCTCTTCAAACAGCTGATCGGCGGGGGTTCTGGGTGTTGGACCCCCGCCGATCTGATATTGATGACCTATCCTGAGGAGAACATAGTAACATACTATATATGGCTAAAAAAAAGACATCTGTCCATCTAGTTCAGCCTGTTATCCTGTAAGTCTATCCAGAGAAAGGCAAAAAAAAACCTGTGAGGTAAAAGCCAATTTTCCTCATTTTAGGGGAAAAAATCCTTTCCGACTCCAATCAGACAATCAGAATAACTGGGAAGAGAAAAGCGCCTCCAGCTCACCCTTGGCAAAGCACTACCGTGCACGGACAGGCTCAGACCAAAACCAGCTTAAAGCAATTGTAGAGGATCCAGCACAGTTGAATAAAATTCAAGAGCCTTTATTAGAAAAATCCAGATACACGAATGGACATACGACACTCCATTTAGCTGTATTGACGCGTTTCGGATGATATCACATCCTTAGTCATAACTATAGTTAGTTATGACTAAGGATGTGATATCATCCGAAACACGTCAATACAGCTAAATGGAGTGTCGTATGTCCATTCGTGTATCTGGATTTTTCTAATAAAGGCTCTTGAATTTTATTCAACTGTGCTGGATCCTCTGCAATCAGAATAACTCCCTGGATCAACAACCCCTCTCTAGAAGCTATAGCTTCAGAAATACATCCAGGCCCCTCTTGAACTCTTTTAGTGAATTCACCACCTTCTCAGGCAGAGAGTTCCATAGTCTCACTGCTCTTACCATAAAGAATCCTCTTCTATGTTTGTGAAGAAACCTTCTTTCCTCCAGACGCAGAGGATGTCCCCTCGTCATAGTCACAGTCCTTGTGATAAAAATATCATGGGAGAGATCTCTGTACTGACCTCTGATATATTTATACATAGTTATTAGATCTCCTCTCAGTCGTCTTTTTTCTAACCTGAATAGCCATAATTTTGACAATCTCTCTGTGTACTGTAGTCCACCCATTCCAGTTATTACTTCTCTCCAGCTCTGCTATGTCTGTCTTGTTCACAGGAGCCCAGAACTGTACACAGTACTCCATGTGTGGTCTGACTAGTGATTTGTAAAGTGGCAGATCTATGTTCTCATCATGGGCATCTATGCCCCTTTTGATGCAACCCATTATCTTATTGGCCTTGGCAGCAGCTGCCTGACACTGGTTTCTACAGCTTAGTTTGCTGTTTACTAAAATTCTTAGGTCCTTTTCCATGTCAGAGTTACCCAATGTTTTACCATTTAGTATGTACTGGTGACTTGCATTATTCCTTCCCATATGCATAACCTTACATTTGTCAGTGTTAAACCTCATCTGCCACTTTTCTGCCCAAGCCTCCAGTCTATCCAGATCCATCTGTAGCAGTGTACTGTCCTCTTCTGTGTTTATTACTTTACACAGTTTAGTGTCATCTGCAAAAATTGATATTTTACTGTGCAAGCCCTCTACAAGATCATTAATAAATATATTGAAGAGAATAGGGCCCAGTACTGACCCCTGTGGTACCCCACTAGTGACAGTGACCCAATCTGAGTTTGTGCCGTTAATAACCACCCTTTGTTTTCTATCACTGAGCCAGTTACTTACCCACATACAGACGTTTTCTCCCAGGCCAAGCATTCTCATTTTATATACTAACCTTTTATGTGGGACAGTGTCAAATGCTTTGGAGAAGTCCAGATATACAACATCCATTGATTCGCCGCGGTCCAGTCTAGAACGTACCTCCTCAAATATTTCACAAAAGTTTTATTAATATTAATAAAGAGGCAACATTGACAGATTAAGCAAGTCAATCAAAAGTACACAAAAGTATCAATGACATCATAAGGGATCATCATATCAATGAACACAAAAGTCCACGTCTGTGAAAATGAACCGCAGATCTATAAGGCTAGTTAGCCATAATGCGAGTTGCCTTAGGAGAAAAACACAAATGGAAAAAAAAAAAAAAAACATCAAAGATAAGACATAACTGAACTGGTGCTTACCTCCTCAAATAAAGTGGTTAAAATTAGTTTACATTTCATGAGGGATCAGTCATGTCAAAGAACGACCGCAGCACACACAAGTCTTCAATATAAAGCTGTGATTTATTCACCCAAACAATGCAACGTTTCGAGCTTACACAGTCTTTTTCAAGCTTGGCACTCTTCCCTCTTCCTTTCTGTTATCCAGCTACCTTTCACTTTCCTGATCCTCCATTCTACCACCCTCTTCCGCATCTATACCATAAAGTACCTGCTCAGTGAGCAAACTCTTTTCCAAATTACCAATGCTTTCCAGAGTCGAAACTCGCTCATTTAGATACACGATGTGCAATTCCAAACGAGCAATTTGCTCACAAATTTGATCAAAGGTATTCACCCTCAAACGGCTGTTCCAGAACTGCATACATTTGACAGGATGTGCACTGGACTGTGCTGTCAATAATGGAACACATACTGATGGGGATTACGCAAGAAAATAGAAAGAAAATACAATAATACAACGCAATGAAAAACAATTGACTTACTGTAGTCCCCTCCTAAAGTCCCTGAATCTAAACTCACTTAATCTTAAATCAAACACTTAATACAAACATGTGAACGCTCACGTTGTTTGTCTGCTTGTATAGGTGCTGCTCCCAAACATCTTCAAACACTTTAACAAATTAAATAAAACGAGAATGAGAAACATCATCTTGAAAAACCTGTCCTGGTCACATGGTTCTCATGCAGATACAGATCTCACTACCGTATCCGATGATCCTTGTGTGATCGTCACATGACCAGAACAGGTTTTTAAGCTTCTTTTCAATCTGAAAGTTAAGAATGAAGTTTCCTGATCACAAAGTACGGCAGAAAATTGCACAGCCTTTATTTCTATTAGCTTTTGCAGCTGAACACACTTACAAGTCTGGGCCACTCCACTTTATGCTCTTAATACATGCACAAGGATTTAATCCCAATACAGAAGGCTTAAAGGAGTTTTCCAAGATTTTTATACTGATGACCTATTCAGAGGGGGCCCGACACCTGTGAGCGCTGCGGTTTTCTTGCAGCTTACCAAGCACAGCGCCATTTATTGTATAGTGGCTGTGCTCGGTATTGCAGCTCAGCCTCATTCAATTCAATAGGGCTGAGCTGCTCCTAGGCCATGTGATCAATGAACGTATCGCCACGCAGCCTAGGAAAAGCTGTGAGAACACTGCGGAGCTCACAGGAGTGTGGCTGCCTTCTCAAACAGCTGATTGGCGGGGGTCCGGGGTGTTGGACCTCCACAGGTCAGCTACTGATGACCTATCCAGACATAGGTCATCAGTATAAAAATCTCGGAAAACCCATTTAATGACCTGCTTGTAAGCATATAGAGTGTTTCACACAACTACGACTACCTCTCCTAGATCAGCCTCATGATAAGAAATGGTACCAGCTTACTATGAGAAACCAGACTACACCATTATGGTCGCACCATTACCAGACTACACCATTAAGGTACAAATCTGTGATTCTGTTTTGAGAGCGGTCCAATAATCATGACTGCTAAACCGTCACCATAATATTGCTACAAAAAACGTACAGTCTTTTGAAATCTTAGACACATTTTGATATTCTTCTAGCCAATACAATGCATTTTATCAATATAAAATGAAGAGGTAACAGATGTAGCCATACTTCTTATAGAGAACCTGTCTTCTCCTGATGGTCTATGTCAGGCATCCCCAAACTGCGGCCCTCCAGCTGTTGTAAAACTACAACTCCCACCATGCCCTGCTGTAGGCTGATAGCTGTAGGCCATCCGGGCATGCTGGGAGTTGTAGTTTTGCAACATCTGGAGGGCCGAAGTTTGGGGATGCCTGGTCTATGTTAATAAATACTTGCCTTAAAGGAGTATTCTGGTTTTGCAACTTTCAGCATTAAAAGAAATCTGTCACTTGTTTTGAGTGAATTAAACTAAAAGTACTGTTGCGTGCATTAAAGTACCTTGTATCCAGGTGTGGTCTTCTTTCTTTTGTCTGTCTTCTCATTGTCTTTTAATTAGCGTTTTTGTGATATGCAAATGAGCTCTGAAGGAGCCCAGAGGGGCGTTACAATAGATGAACTGAGCCCAGTAACGCCCCCCTCTTGAGCCCAGCCCTCCTTCTAATTCAAATTGAACTCTCCTCTTTAGGGCTGGAGTAACGCCCATATTTAAATAATTCGCCACCTCCCCCCTCTTCCTCGGCACGGCAGTGTTGGAAACATCAGCTTCAGCTGCCGGCTGCGCTCCGATGAAATCTTGCGCAGGCGCAGTACCGGCCGCTGTCTAGTGGTGCAGTGACGCTCTTGAAGCCGTTGCCCTCACCTGGAACAAGATCGTGCAGGCAGCGGCCGGTACTGCGCCTGCGCGAGATTTCATCGGAGCGCAGCCGGCAGCTGAAGCTGATGTTTCCAACACTGCCGTGCCGAGGAAGAGGGGGGAGGTGGCGAATTATTTAAATATGGGCGTTACTCCAGCCCTAAAGAGAAGAGTTCAATTTGAATTAGAAGGAGGGCTGGGCTCAAGAGGGGGGCGTTACTGGGCTCAGTTCATCTATTGTAACGCCCCTCTGGGCTCCTTCAGAGCTCATTTGCATATCACAAAAACGCTAATTAAAAGACAATGAGAAGACAGACAAAAGAAAGAAGACCACACCTGGATACAAGGTACTTTAATGCACGCAACAGTACTTTTAGTTTAATTCACTCAAAACAAGTGACAGATTTCCTTTAATTGACAGGAAACTACACATATTATAACTAATAGTGATTGTTTATCTGTAATGCCCCGTTTTCCTACACTTCATCGTGGCCACGTGACATTTTTCACTCTGTTGGTTCCCTGTCCCGATGACATCACATCTACATCTGAGGAACGGCAAGGTTTGTAAGGCTTTGCACAGCAATCATCTTGCCTCTCAGATAGACATGATGTCAGCAATAAAGCAACAATGCTTTGTCTTAGGCCTCTTTCACACGAACGTATTTTTTGCGGACTCCGATCCGCATTTTTCACATGAAAAATGCGGACCCATTCATTTCTATGGGTCCGCAAAAAATGCGGACAGCACACCGCGTGCTGTCCGCATCCGTTGCTCCGTTCCGTAGCCCGCAAAAAAAAATAGAGCATGTCCTATTCTTGTCCGTATTACGGACAAGAATAGTACTCTTCTATTAGGGGCCAACTGTTCCGTTAAGCAAAATACGGAATCCACACAGATGCCATTCGTTGTTTTTGCGGCTTCGCAATTTGCGGACCGCAAAACACAACTTTCATGTGAAAGAGGCCTTAGGGTGGGATTTTTCCAGCAGGGCTATAAACATCCAGGGCTGCGATATCAGGAATTTTATGGCTTCATACATGCAAACCGTGTACCCCCCCCCCCCAGTTTTTATTCACACTGTTTACCAATCGTGATAAATAAAATAAATGTTCATAATCTGTAATGTGCACATGAACACCACTATCTTATGACTGACGCAGCAAAAAAAAAAAAAACAGTAATAGGGCTCATGCACACAAACGTAGTTCCTTTCCGTTTCCGTTTTTTTGCGGACTGTATGCGGAACCATTCATTTCAATGGGTCCGCAAAAAAACTGAAGGTACTCTGTGTGTATTCCGTTTCCGTATGTCCGTATTTCCGTTCCTCAAAAAAATAGAACATGTCCTATAATTGTCCGCATTACGGACAAGGATAGTACTGTTCTATTAGTGGCCAGCTGTTCCGTTCCGCAAAATACAGAATGCACACGGATGTCATCCGTATTTTCTGCTGATCCGTTTTTGCGGATCCGTTTTTTCATACAGTCCCTTTACAGCAAAGCTGGGTAAGGCAGCTATTTACTATTACAGAAGGTCTGGGATCTGAGAAATAATTTTATGGTAAAAGTTCTGGCAGAAAAATGGAATTTTTACTTTTCAGATTTTTTCTGTTATGATTAGTTACACATTTCTGTAAAGTTATTGTTAAAAAAAATTATAGTTTTTGTAACATACGTAGTATGAAATATCACAAAACAGTGTTTGGTATCCCTGTAATCATAATAAGCTATACAATATAATGAACACATAATTTATGGTGATTGGTAAATGGTGTAAAATATTTCCCTTCATTTCAGTAATATACTATTTATTTTGTGTTATGCCTGTGAAACAAAATAGCTTTTTAAGCACAGAAAACTCAGCCTTTCTAACAGCAGGTCTGTAGTGGAATGGCAAGTCTTCTGCCTGCCAGACAGAAGGTCTGGGGTTCAAATCCTGATGAAAACCTGTTAAATAATTTCTTTTGTAAAAGTCCATGCACTAGAAGAGTGTTTCTCCCCCTTCTCATATTCAGCACACCGTCAGTAGTATTCACTCTCCATTAGTCTTGGTCTGGGATGTAAACACATGATGCGGTTCACAGATACCAATTATGCTGGAAGAGTGAAAATGCACTTATAACTTCATTATTTGACTTATATCATGCTCTCCCCACCTATCTGCTGATGATTGCCAGTTCTCTTCTAGGGAGAAACATAAGGAGAAGACTGTAAATCATCAGCAGTTTGGTGGGGAGAGGAGGAGCTTATGAATAACTGACTCTTCCAAGGTAGATTTGACTCTTTTCAAGGCCTGTGCTGCAATGATTATGATGCTGAGTGACACCCCGCTGAAATCAGCACGTCCGTCACTACTTAATACTGGTCTGAGTGAGGGCAGCATAAAGTTGATGACAGGTTCCCTTTAAGGCATGTTATTCTTGTGTTGACAATTTCTGGCAGCCTATAACATCCAGTTTAGGCTACTTCCACACTAGCGTTAGTACAGATCCGGCGGGTCCCTTCACCCGCCGGATCCGTACTGAGTAATACAACCTTGTGGATCCGTAATTCCGGATCCGGTTGTATTAGCGTTTAAACGGATCCGGACTAACCTCTATTGAAAGTCAATGGAGGACGGATCCGTTTACAAGTGTGTCCACACCAAACGGATCCGTCCCCATTGACTTGCATTGGAAGTCATTCCGGATCCGTTTAGGTGCGGATAACTAGTACTGAGAGCAAACCGCAACATGTTGCGGTTTGCTCTCCGGTCTGAAGACGGAACGGAATGCTTTTAGGAGCATTCCGTTGTCTTCAGTTCAGTTTTGTCCCCATTGACAATGAATGGGGACAAAACGGAAGCGTTTTATTCCGGTATTGAGCCCCTATGACGGAGCTCAATACCGGAATTCCATAACGCTAGTGTGAAAGTAGCCTAAGAACATTAAGATTTCAGATTTCCTCTTTTTGCAGCAGGTCTGATCATGAAAGTAGCAGTTTTAACGTTTTGTATCCATTGATAAATATAGTCTTTATGGAAATTCTCTATACTGTATAAAGTAGCTTCAAGTATGGGAAATTTTCATTTTCTTTTCTGTTCTCCAGATGGCCTAGGTTACTGCCAATTTTAGAGCCAGACTATGCCAGCAAGAAGATTGTTGATGCCATCCTAAAGGAACAAGTGTACTTGGTGATGCCTCGCAGCCTCTACGTCGTATTTGCATTTAAAAAGTGAGTTCTGGATTTACATAGTGTATTTTCCAGGAGTTACTGATTTGATGACCTGTGCTCAGGATGCTCCCAGCACATCCACTGATCAGCTGTTAGAAGAGGCCTCCGTGCTCCTGTGAGTGCCAAAGCCTCTTCCTAAGCCTGTGATGTCACTTACATAAGTCACATGGCCTTTATGAAGCTGTGTCCCATTCAAGTGAATGTGATTGAGCTGTAATACCAAGTATAGCCACTATATAATGGATGGCGCTGTATTTGGTATATTATGAAGAGCGCTGCAGCCTCTTCAAACAGCTGATCGGCAAAGGTGCTGGGAATTTAAGTCACACTCATTAGATACTGATGAACTATCTTAAGGATAGGTCATCAATATTACGCTCCTAGAAAACCCCTTGAAAGGGTCTACCACAATACAGCAACTTATCTCCTATCCACAGGAGAGGTGATAAGTGTTTGATCGGCAGTTGTCCAACCGCTGGGGCCCCTGCTGATCACGAGAACAGGGGCCATGTTCCCCCTTTTTGATGGAATGGTGGACAAGCATGTGCGCTGCCACTCCTTTTAACTGGGGGACAATTGCCCCATTCTCGTGACCAGTGGGAATCAAGTGACCAGGAAAAATGGGTAAGTGTAAGGATTTAAATGACTTTCACAAGGGCCATATTGTGATAGCTAAGCAACTGAGTGAGAGCATCTGTGGGATATGCTGAAAAAATTAGTCTGATCCATGGACCTCAAAACTGTTTTTGTAACCCTGGCCATTGCATACTACTGGTATTTCGATCTCCATAATTAACATTATTTTTGATAGTAATACCCGTTTAAAGGATCTGCTGCTTACCACAGGACAACACTTTCAGAGGTCTTGTGGAATCCAAGCCTCATCTTCTGAGATGTTTCTGTGGCACAAGGGGGACCTACGTACACATTTTTAGGCAGATGGTGCTAAAGGTAACCCATCACCTCTACTGCACTGTTCCTTGTCGATTTCAGCAATCCACATCTGGTCTAGTATCCAGTACTTTTACAGGACTGACAAGGCAAACCTCACAGTGCGTGCCAGAACTGTGAGTCCAGTGAGACTCATGACCTGACCATGACTGGCAGGTTTCTTTCCTGTTGCATAGGAAAGAAACCCGCCAGTCATTGGCAGGAGGGGAAGCCACAAGTGTCACTGGCCTCCTCTGGCTCGCCATGCTGGTGCACACTGTGAGGTTTTGTCTGTCAGTACTGTAAAAGCACTGAATAATAGCCCAGAAGTGATAGACCATTAAAATCAGCGGGTCTGTCACTATACTCAGCGAGAGTAGCATAGAAGAGGTGACAAGTTCTTTTTTTAATGTTATAGCTGATGGATGTGTATCTATTGTTTCATGATGAATACCCCATAAATCTTATTTTACACATTTACAGTTTGTTAGATTTTGTATAATATATACATATAATAAATTATCTTTGTCTTTTTTTTGTCTTTAGTATAATGTCTGCAAAATTGGGTGTTGTACTTGGTGACTACTTGGGAGCCTTTCATTTTATGGACCATTTCAAGGGTCGCATCAAGAAGGACTAGACTCATCCTACACAGCTACCGGCATTAAGATGACCTATGAATGAATGTATGCTATTTACATTAATACGCAATATCTCATAGACCAATAGTTCAAACCAAATTTACATTTTATGTAATAAAATTTAATTACATTTTTATATATTTTATCAAATCTTTTTATTACGCATTGAGGATATACCTGTCTACAATGGAAAGTCTGGAGGAACTCCATTAACACAAAAAGATCCCTACACTAATGATTCTTATAATAAAAAGACTTGTGCGTGTAACTCTTTATAGTTACAAGTAAAGACAATTTGCTATTTAGTGTTTTATTTTGTTGCTTTTATGTGTTTTTGTCCCTTTTAAAAAATATTTTTATGCACTAGTAAATCTAGATTTGACACTGTAAAGCCTCTTTCACTCCACCGCTGTTGATTTTAGTTGTTTTGCTCCATTATAAGAGCAGAACAATTAAAATGATGGAAGTCCCCAAATTGGAACATAACTGACATGAATGGAGCCGAACATATTCCGTTGACTGTAGTGCGATCTGTTCGGTTTCTATTTCACAGCCCGTTTAAGTCTTTTATGTAACCATAGACCGGCAGCGTACGCCCGTCTATAATAACTAGGCGCGCTGCTGGATGCTGCTTCTAATTTATGATGAGGCATACTTCTCATAAAAAATTAGGCACAGCATCCGGCAGTCCATGCGCCTATGCCAATATTTGCTGGGTGATGTTGCTGGATATATTCTGACTTACTTTGATCCAGAGATGTTGCTCGCTTCTAGATTAAGGGGATCACTTATTATCCAGAAATACTCATATTAGCACAGATGGCAGGGTAAAGGTTATTTGCATCGCAATCTACGACTTTTCGCTGCTCACACCGGGTCTAAAAAAAAGTGGTTTGGCAGGGAAGGGGACGGGCCGGCAGGCCCGTGTCATTCATTATTTTCTACACCTGTTTTAGGCGTAGGAAAATGGTCTAACCATAAGACAGCTAGGAAGTCGGCTTACATTTAGACTAGAGCTGGATGCACAGAAGTTATATAGAGGCTGGTGCCTCTTCATAACTTTGGCGGTTCCATCAGCAGATATACGGGTTATTAAGACCGGCGTCTAAAACGCCAGTCTTAATAAATGACCCCCTAGGACAGTGGTGGCAAACCTATGGCATGGGTGCCAGAGGCGGCACTCAGAGCCCTCTTTGTGGGCACCCGCACCCTAGAAAAAGTCTATGGTGTACCAATATGCCTTAGACTTTTCCTGCCATTCATCAGCACAGGGCGCAATATGAACAGCACAGGCAGTGCATTGAATATAGGCAGGCTATTATTACTAAATGATAAAGTACATAGAAGATATAATGTACTGGACTGTAGTATTCAGGTTAAATTGCTGTGTTGGCACTTTGCGATAAATGTGTTTTTGGTTGCAGTTTGGACACTCAGTTTGTAAAAGATTTGCCATCACTGCCCTAGGAGCTTTAGTGTGCCTCCCTTGGCTGTATTACGGCCTGAATGGGTCCACAAGATACTTAGCGGAGCAGTTCCTTGGGATTTTGGTCCGTGCCTCCTCACTGCAAAAAATAGAACATCTTCTAATTTTTTGTCGATGCAGACTGAAGGTTTCAGATCGCTGACCCATTCAAGTGAATGGATCCTCATCCACAAATGGCGGGCACACAGCTGGTACATGCGCATTGCGGACCACCATTTAGTTTGGCTGCTAGAAAGTGTAGATTATGCCTTGTGATCCTCACTTAAAGGGGTTCTGCGGGAATTAAGAAAATGAAAATACTTAAATATGACTTTATCAGACATATGTTTTCAAATACCTTTTATTATTTATAACGGCTCGTTTTGTCTGGGGAGCAATCATCAGGGGAAACAAAATGACCAATGTCCAATTGGTTCACACAAAACCTGTACTAATCACACAGGAGGATAAGTTACTTTACAACACTGAGGTAAAGATCTGCCTCCTCCTCTCTACTTGTCAGGGATTATGATCCTGAATACAGATGATAAGAACTTTAGCTGAATCTCTGGGGAATTTGGTTTAGGAGGAGACATGAAGAACAGAGAGGATGGACAGGACAGACTGTGGTAATGGGGACTGTATACAAGTGCTGCTGGTCATTAGCCACACCTCACCCTCCTCTCATGACTCCTCATCTTCTCCATTCCCACAGAGATTCACCTGTATTCAGGATCATGATTCCTGACAAGTAGAGCAGAGAGGAGGCAGCTCTTTAGCTCAGTGTTGTGAAGTAACTAGAGATGAGCGAACGTGCTCGTAACGAGCACTGTACCGCTCGGCTCCCCTGCGCTCGCATGGGTGCAGGCAGCCGCTTCCGTCGGGTGAGGAGGACGGAAGCGGCTGCCTGCGCCCATGCGAGCGCAGGGGAGCCGAGCGGTACAGTGCTTGTTACGAGCACGTTCGCTCATCTCTAGAAGTAACCTGTCCTCATGTGTGATTAGGACAGGTTTTGTGTGTACTGATAGGACGGCGGCCATTTTATTTCTCCTAATCATTGCTCCTTAGACAAAATGACCCGTTATAACGAATGAAAGGTATTTGTGAATGTATTTATTATAAAATAATATTTAAGTATTTTCATTTTTTTAATTCCTGGAGAACCCCTTTAATGTAACTACCAAGGGAAAGAACACAAATAAAGATATCTTGAGCAGCTTTTTAGCTTTATTCCTTACACATACACAAATGGCTAAGGCCACCTGCACACCTTGTGGAACAGGTGCGTTTTTTCTGCGTGGACTTACATATGGGAAAAAACACAGGTTATTACACTAATCTTATGTAAATCCACAGCAAAACTCACTGTTACGCATTGCGGATCTTGTGACATGTCTGTTTAGTAACAACCTGCATCCCCCATTTAATCATTTTGGAGCATCTATTTTTATGACTGTATGTTGTGTCATTCGTTTATTACTCCTGACAGAAGTTATGAATAAATTACTAACAGTCTGTAATAAGGTCCAGATGGGTGTTACCAGTTTGGGGGGGTCCTCTGCACAGTCTGACACTGGCAGTACCTCTTATGTGTGACCCGCTAAGTGTATGAAGATCATCGGTGCAAGTATTGAATTGTACTGGGCAGTAAACTGATATTGTGAAGGCCGGGAAGCACATTACTTCTGTAGAGGAGATCACACTCCACAAGCCGGCAAGGGAAACCAAGGTGGGATCCAACCACCAAATTTATATTCTGGCTGATCAGGATTGGCAATGAAGAAAACTGAAGTGCAGTGAGATAAGGTCAATATGTAAAAGCTGACAATACTTAACCTGTTCCCAACCACCTGATGCATATATACGTCAGCAGTTGAATATTTAAAGATAGCCGTTTTAAACAATAGGTACCTGGGGCTAATGTATGTGATCGACAATAACGTTGATCGCACACATTTAACCCCCTCAGTATCCTTGTTAAATGTGACCACGGTATGTGTGAAGTCAAAAACCAGGAGCACATGCTACCGGCTGGGCACCGGCTCCCCCTAGTGAGGATTGGGTGAACCGGATGATGTGTGCAGTACTAGAGTCTATGATTGCTTGTTCAAGTTCCCTAGGGGAACTATTAAAAATGATTAATTATAGAAAATTTCAAATCATCCCCCTTTCCTGAAAATAAAAATACATAAAAATGGAAAAAACAAACACAGGGGCAGTACTAGGTGGTGGCCTTTGTTTTTCTGGCGCTGTACTAGTGAGGTGGTGGGAACCAGTGCCGAGGTTGGCATTGTCGGACAGCAGGGTTGCCGCTTACTGGGGCAGTGCCACATGTCACTGTGCAGTCCAGCGCCAATTTTAGAGTAGGTCCCACTCCTAGAGGCAACCTTGACGCGGTGAGTGGGCTTATGCCCTTTGATCAAAATGTACACTAAGGCCTCTTGTATAGCATGCAGTGCAGGGGGTAGTGCATTAAAAATTGCGAGAAGCGGTTCAAATTTTGCTGAGAAGCAGTGATAGATCAAAAGCATATTATGGAGGTGTGCAATCTAGTTCTGTTTTCTCCTATGACGTATAAACATAGAGGCATGGCCGCGTGTGAAAAACGCCGGTACTATTAAAATATAAAAATATTTATCCTATATGGCAAATGGCGAAACTGAAAAAAGTCAAAATGGACAATTTACAGTTTTTTCGTTGTTTCACCTTCCACAAAAAAAATTTGAATAAAAAAGTTTGATTTTTTTTTTCCGTATCATACTGTAATCATAATGACCCGGAGACTGAAAGTTACTGGTCAGCTTTATCGCATAGGATCCACTGTAAAAATAAAATCCATAAAACTGGTGGAATTGTAGGTTTTTATTATAATTCCACCCCATTTTTTCCCGCTTCTCACTACTTTGTATGCAATTGTAAATAGTGCCAATAGAAAGTACAACTTGTCCTGCAAAAAACAAGCCCTCACACGTCTATGTGAGTAGAAACAGAAAACAAAAGTTATGGTTTTGGGAAGGCTGGGAGTAAAAAAAAAAAAGAAAGAAAGAAAAGAAAAATTGCCTGGTCATGAAGAGGTTAAAGTTTCCTTCAGTTCCGCATTCATTTCTCTGTTATGTACTGACTTACGTCAATCATAGGAGATTTCTGGACTTGTTTGAGCGTTTACTCTCTGTGTCTTTCTTTTATGTTTTACTTACTTGAGTGTGTCCCTGCACAACCTGACACTGCAGTAATTCATTCATAGCTTCTAGTAGGAATAACAAAGGAAGAACACGTCATAGGTCCCTTTCACACGAGCGAGTTTTCCGCGCAGGTGCAATGCGTGATGTGAACTTACAGCACCCGCACTGAATCCTGACCCATTCATTTCAATGGGTCTGTGTACATGAGCGTTTTTTTTCACGCATCAGTTCTGCTTTGCGTGAAAAACACAGCACGTTCTATATTCTGCGTTTTTCACGCAGCCCTGGCCCTATAGAAGTGAATGGGGCTTCAGTGAAAAACGCATTGTATCCTGAAGCAAGTGCGGATGCAATGCGTTTTTCACTGATGGTTGCTAAGAGATGTTGTTTGTAAACCTTCAGTTTTTTATCACGCGCGTGAAAAACGCATTGAACCCACGTGAAAAAAACTGAATAACTGAATGCAATCGCAGACAAAACTGACTGAACTTGCTTGCAAAATGGTGCGAATTTTCCTGAACACATCTGGACCTAATCCGTCACGCTCGTGTGAAAGTGGCCATAGACTAGACACTTCAGAATGGTCAATACATGGGTAAAAAAAGAGACGTGTCGGGAAGTTACAGGTCCTCTTTAACAGTGTATGAAAACATAGTCATATTCATTTCCAGAAAGTGTTCAGATGTTAGGAAATAAGGAACTTCCTCTAGTGACTAATACAACATCCAAAATAGATTTTTTATTTCCTTTTTCTGGGTGACGTGTTGAAGCTTTCTGTTGTTTAAATTCTGAGCATATGGAAAGCGGGAATCAATTGCTCATTTACCTAAATGATTTTCTGCGAAACAATGCATGTAGGCAGAACAGTACACAACTACGTATGGTTTTAATAGAGTTCTGGCAACCCTCTGCAGCAATGTATGGAGAATCGCTATCAGACTGCCCATGTTCACAATGTGGAGGTTCAAATCAAGGTCTCCAACGAGACTCTCTGTCATTGAAAGCTTTCCCTCTTCCCGTATTGACTGCTTTTGAAAACTGAACCTCAAAAATGTATTGTAATGAGAAACATACGAACAAGCAGCAGTAAATTGCTGAAAATAGTTCTGTATCTTTTAAATACCAACCATTCATGTTTAATGTAATAAATCCATTCATTTTTACACACAGCCTTTGGCCCCTAGTATTCTATCGATTAATCGAGCACTCGAATAAAAACAAATTAAAAGAACGTTTTCCTTTATAAAAACTTATCAGCCCCCAATACCATCAGGCTCCCCCCATGCCATCAGCTTCCCACAGTGCCATCAGTTCCCCCTCCCCCCGTGCCATCAGATGCTCCCCCAGTGCCATCAGCTGCCCCTGCTTTGCCATCAACTGCCCCCCATGCCTTCAGGCTCCCCCCAGTTTCATCAGCATCCACCCAGTGCCATTAGCTTCCCTCCATGCCATCAGCTGCTGCCCCTTCCCCAGTTCCATCAGCTGCACCCCCAGTGCCATCAGCTGCACCCTCCAGTGCCATCAGTTTTCCCCCATGCCATCAGGCTCCCCCCAGTTCCATCATCCCCCCCCCCAATGCCATCAGGTTCCCCCCCAGTGCCATCAGCTGCTGCCACCCCCCAGTGCCATCAGCTGCACCCCCCCAGTGCCATCAGTTTCCCCCCATGCCATCAGGCTCCCCCCAGTTCCATCATCTCCCCCCCCATACTATCAGGTCCCCCCCCCCAGTGCATCAGCTGCCCTCCCAATGCCATCAGCTTCCCCCCATGCCATCAGGCTCCCCCCAGTTCCATGAACTTCCCCCCATTCCATCAGGCTCCCCCCAGTTCCATCAGCTTCCTCCCCCAGTGCCATGAGTTGCACCCCACGAACCATCAGCTGCCCCCCCTCCCGTGCCATGAGCTGCACCCCCCAATTCAGCATGGTGCAGGCTGGTGGGAGACCATGGAGCTGTGAGTAATAGCAAATGCGTCATTCACGCTCCATGGTCACATGACACAAACGAATCCTCGATGCAAAAAAATTGCATTGAGTATTTTTTTTTGCATCGAGTTACTCGATTTAATCAAGTAATGGTTTCAGCCATACACATGTGCACAAACCCTGTATGATAGCATAGGGACTTCATATGGGCTCACAGAGCGAGGGATTATGGAGGGATTTCCTACTACCTGGAAATCTAAGGGTACGTTCACATAGGACAGATTTGCAAGATGCAATTGCATTTTACATTTTAAGAAATCCCATCCCCGTGCTGTGCAAAATGCACTGCGTAATATGACCAATAATATACCCTTTGCAATGCAAAAGATGAAATCAGAAACAAAATGTGCCCCATGTGTCTGTAACCCTAAGAGCTATTTGTTTGAAGAGGCTAATTGACACAGATCGTACTGCCAGCACTAGGGGAGCTCACTACATATGGATTTATTATTATTTATAGAATTTAAAGGGAACTCATCACCAGTCTTATAGAGCAGGAGGGGTAGACTGATATATAGTTTTGTGGGAAAAGATTTAGTTAGAGATAAGTCAATTTCTTGAAATTCATTTTGTTTTCAATTCTGTGAATTAAAAATAAAAACACGTTTGTGATGAATCAATTGTACACAAAGTTGGTAAGTGATATTGTCGCCCAGGAATCAGATTTTTCCTCTCTTACAATTCTTTTTTTTTTTCCAAGTAGTGTTTGCTTTTCCAGCCCTCTCCCCCTTCCCCTTTTAAGCACTCCCGCAAAAAAAAAAAAAAAAAAACTTTATTCTCTGGTCCATTAGAAATGTACATGATGTCAATTGAAGTGAAGACAATCTTCTTAACAGTGACTGCATTTGTGAGTTATAACCTCCATTCTGATCCATAGCTGTGTCATGTGACCAACACTGGCCTCTAGGAAGTCAGTTACTTCTCTATTCCTGTGAGACTGGCATTGATACTTCATAGGAATACATAGAGAAACTGACTTCCTGTCCACACATAAGATGCTGTGTTATTTGGAGAGTCAGAGCGGACAACTCATAAACACAGTCTCTAGTAAGAAGATTACCTTCACTACAGTTAACATCATGTAACTTTTCTAACAGGTCAGAGAATAAATGTTTTTGTGGGAGTGCTTCTTTAACATAACAACAGCAATAGCAAATAATATCCGAGTGACAGTGACATATATATATAGCTATAGGCAAAAGCATGATTGACGGTGTTAACTAACAGCTTATTTAAAAATCTTCCAAAAAAGACTTTTTAAACTTATAATAATGAGGTTCAGCAAGTGCCCAGGGGCAGCGTTACTGCAGCAAGAGCCCAGGCACCTCAGCACTGTGCCCAGAAAAACACACCTCTTTCACCTATCTGGCCCACCCTCGTATCCTATTATTACCTCCTCCTTTGCCTCTCAGATATCGCGCCTGTGGCGCTCCACACTTCTCTCATGTCGCTTCAGTCCTCTGGTGTGGTGCAGACATGAGATCTGGGAGGCAGAGGAGGAGGTAATAGGAAGCAAGGGCGAGCCAGACAGGTGAAAGAAGTGTGTTTTTCTGGGCACATCGCCGGGGTTCCTGGGCTCTTGCTGCAGTAACGCCGCCCCTGGGCACTTGCCGGACCTCATTAGCATAATTTAAAAAGTCTTTTTTGGAAGATCTTAGCGAATGACATTTTGGTGAAGGCATGGAACTGTGCTACATTTCCATAATGACTGATGGCATACAGAAGAGTTTAATTATGGAGTAGAATTACATTTTTGTTGAAGGCATAACACTGCACCAATTTATACATCTGGAGGAGGAGGAGTCTGAGCAGGAGAAGAAGCAGCTGAAAAGGACACTGTATTGCTTGAAGATGCACCCTGGTACCTGTGTTTGAATGCCAGTGGTTTATTTTAATCCTGCAGATCTTGCACACAACAGTGTTTTTTTGTACAGAAAAACCACAAAAAGGGAAATATACGCACAGAGCTTGCGGCAGCCTTGCTTTGCCTAGGTCTGGCACATTTTGAAGCCTGTGCCCACAGTATCAGCAACATTACCAGTTTCTATGCTGACCACAATAGAAGCAGATCTGGCCCTGCCAGTTCTTTTGGATGTTTAGGCATTATATTGCCTCTGCTCTTTATTGCCACCATGACCACCACCCTCCTCCTATAAAGTCTCCTACCAGGTCCTGTCCAACACACAATCATCATCATAGTCCTCAACCCTCCCTGAGACTTATCAGACTAGGATATGTTATAGTTCCCTGCTCTGTATTTGCCCCAAGTGCCTCTGTTGCCAGGGCTGGGCTACCAATGCCCCTACCATCAGCACCATCAAAATGGCTACAAGAGCCATTACTACTACCACCACAGCTACACGTTTCATCAACAGGAAGACTCTCTTGAGTGTCTTCCATAGCGCGTGAGGTTTTGTTTCTTCTTAGGAAAAAAAGAGGGTACGAAGGGGTAGCGAAGACAGAGATGTTCTTCATGTTAGTGATAAATTTGTGTCAATTTTACCTTTATTTTTTTTAAAATCCGAATTTTATGAACAACTAGCTGAAGGACCCGGCTTTGCCCGGGTATATTTAATTTATTTCTTTTACTGTTTGTGTGTGTGTGTCGTAAAAGATATCGAGAGTGCCCTCTACAGTGCCTGCCCATGTAACAGTGACCTCTACACCGGCCCGCCCCTTTAACAGTGACTTCTACAGCGGCCCGCCCCTTTAACAGTGACCTCTACAGCGACCCGCCCCTTTAACAGAGACCTCTACAGCGGCCCGCCCCTTTAACAGAGACCTCTACAGCGGCCCGCCCCTTTAACAGTGACCTCTACAGCAGCCCGCCCCTTTAACAGTGACCTCTACAGCTGCCCGCCCCTTAAACAGTGACCTCTACAGCAGCCCGCCCCTTTAACAGTGATCTCTACAGCAGCCTGCCCCTTCAACAGTGACCTCTACAGCAGCCTGCCCCTTTAACAGTGACCTCTACAGCTGCCCACCCCTTTAACAGTGACCTCTACAGAAGCCCACCCCTTTAACTGTGACCTCCACAGCAGCTAGAGTGGCCACTGTCTTCACCCCAGAAAGCCAGACCTCACTGGCCATTCCCCCAAACGTGAAACAGCGCCCCCAGTTCCCATGAAGACACATCACTAAACATGAGGCCATGACCCCCCCTGGCTCCGTGAAGACATGGAGGAGAAGCTGTCTGAGTGTGAGCTACTCATAGGGTGGACATCCCTGTGTCTGTCCAGGCACTGCGTCGGACGGAGAACAGGTAGCCAGAAAACTAGACTGTCCAGCCTAAAGCCGGACATCTGGCCACCCTAACATCAGCCTGCCCCTAGGGTGGCCAGAGGTCTTGTTTTAGGCTGGACGGTCTGGCTTTCAGATTCCCTGTCCTCTGTCATGCGCAGGGCCTGGATGGACACAGCAGCAGCACTCTCAGCAGCAGCACTGTGCAGTCTGAGCAATGAGCTGCAGGGAGAAAGTCACCCTCCCCCCACCCCTGCAGCTGACAGAAGGTGATTTTTACCAATGTTTTTAATCCCGGTCAAATGCAGCATGGAAGGGGCGTGGCCTGACTGAGTCAGGGGCGTGACTTAGTGGGATCTGGGGGTGGTGCTTTTAAGTCCTTCTTTTGACGGTGGCCGGAATTACAGGTCGATGCCATAGTAATTTAGGAGGAAGGTGGGTAGCAATGGAAGAAAACATCTTTTATTACTACTGAACAGTAAATATGTAAAATTTACATTATATGATTGATGATGAGTTAGTCTAAAACATAAGTTATAGTTATGGTAACCGGGAATACCCATTTACCATTGTCATACACAGTGCTCTGCCTCTTTAATGCAGACCTAAAGCAGTGAACTGGCTAGGTTGTCATAGAAACCTGATGTGTGCCTATGAGCTTCTATTGGCTGATAAGGGTCATGTGACCAGGCTACTATTGGCTAATGCATTTTTTGGGAATATCTGAGGAACGGTCCGTCCTGGAGAGTTGAAAACTGTTCTAAAACCTTCCCGGACAACTGATGTCCATGTGTGCCAAATTTTGTGATTGTAGCTGCAGCGGTGCGGATTCCTTTAGCGGACATACACACACACACACACACACATACACTCAGCTTTATATATTAGATTTGGAAAATTTAGAATTTCTAAATTTGAATTTCTAATTTGTGCCAGGAGTACTGTTTCTTTGTCCATCATTTTGGGGAGGCAGTCAGGGACTTGAGTTATAGTTTAATACGTTTCTTTCCTGTAGCTGCCTGACTTCCACAGCAACTTGAATCAACTATGCTTGTTCTGACTAACAAGCCAGCAGATTTATGGGATACCTGCTAATTACATTGCATTAACCCCCTGCTGTGTATTAGGAGCCGTTCAACCTGTCTGCCTGAAGTGGAAAACAGTGCCATCATTATGACATTATGCAGTCAGATTGAACTGACAATTAATGATGGAACAGCCACGATTATCTGTAACCAATCCTATGGAGGCCAATGCACTGAAATGGCGGCTAAGGGAAATAAAAGGGCGGCTGCCCATGTCATCAATAGCTTTCTACAGGACGTCAGCCTAGGTACTACGGTTCCAGCTGGTGGATTTCATAACTGCTCTTCTGCCCGACCTCGAGCCTACGGGTTCGGTTGGAGAGTCCAGGTTGGAACGATCGGGTCACCTGGCCATGTCTCGCTGTGTATGGGTGGCTCCCTAAGCTTGCCGCTACCTCTTCTAGGTGGTTGCCCATCCAAAGCGGGATGCTACTGGCTGGGTTAGTTGGGTCCAGGTCTCCCAAAGTCGCAGAGGTTTAATCCCTGGCGAGTCAGCGGAAGGGTGAATCTTGGTCGCATGTGCCATCCTGTGTCCTTGCTGGGACTGTACTGTATGCTGCTGACTGTCAGTTATCCAATAAAGTATTCCCGGAGAGTTACACCCATGAGAAAGGAGCATGTGTGTTCAGTGGTATGAGTCCTAGCCCTGTCCAGTCTTTATAAAGATAGCCAGGCTGGCAGATGAGAGCACCCACTGACCCTTGTGTCTCCACAGAAACCACCAATAAATGACCCCATTTTAGAAACTACATCCCTCAAGTTATTTCAAACGGATTTTACAAACTTTGTTAACCCTTTAGGTGTTCCATAAGAATTGAAGGAAAATAGAGGAGAAATTTCTAAATTTTGCTTTTTCTGCAGATTTTGAATTTTAACAGCAAGGGTTAACAGCCAAACTAAACTCAATATTTATTACCCTGATTCTGCAGTTTATAGAAACACCCCATATGTGATCGTAAACTTCTGTATGGGCACATGACAGAGCAGAAGGGAAGGAGCAACATATGGATTTTGGAAGGCAGATTTCACTGGAATAATTTTAAGTACCCAGGTCGCATTTGACGACCTCCTGATGCACCCCTACAGTGGAAAATCCCCAAAACTGGCCCTAATTTGGAAAGGTGACAGTTTTATTGGTAATATTTTGGGGTACATATGATTTTTGATCTCTCGATATTGTGCTTTTTGTGAGGCAAGGTAACCAATAAATGACTGTTCAGTCTTACATAATAAAGCATTTTTTAAATAAAAAAAAACATGTTTTTGCGTCTCCATTTTCTGAAAGCCATATTTTTTTTCAATTTCTGCCAATTGTCTTGTACTGTAGGGGCTCATTTTTTTGTGGGAAGAGCTGATTTTTTATTGGTACAATTTTATTTTATTTTTTTCATTCAATATTACACTTTTTGGGGTAAGGTGACAAAAAAATGCTGTTTTGGCACAGTTTATTTTATTTTTTTACAGCATTCGTACAGCATCATGTGATATTTATATACAGCCAGTTAGGGACATGGCAATACCTAATATATCTATTTTTTTATTTTTGTTTTGAAAAGAAAAAAAATTGTTTTCTGAAAGCCATATTTTTTTTTATTTTTCAATGCAATTGTCGTATGTAGACGCTCTATTTTTGCAGAATGAGGTGACTGATTGGTACCATTTTGAGGTGTATATATGACTTTTTGATCGCTTGGTATTACACTTTTTGTGAGGCAAAGTGACCAAAAAATGGCTGTTTTAGCACAATTTTTGTTTATTTATTTAATGGCATTCATCTGACGGGGTGGGTCATGTGATATTTTTATACAGCCAGTCCTTAAAGATGTGGGGATACCCATAGGGATGTCGTATTATAGGAAAGAGGCTTTTTTGTTTGTTTTTTTACTTGAAACTTTTTTCATGAAACCCTTTTTTTTTACTTTTTTATTTTTGCCCCACAATGGAACTACAATGGGAAATATTCATCCTATACGGTGAAGTCAAAATGGGCAATTTGCCGGTTTTTGGTCCCTCCATCTCCCACTTTTTGCTACAAGTGATCAAAAAGTAGCACATACTCCAAAATGATATTAATAAAAAAATAAAGATCATCCCTCAAAAAATGAGCCCTCACACAGCTTCATACACATTTAAAAAAAAAGTTATGAGAGTCTTAATACAGCGATGCAAAGAAAAAAAATGTTTCCAATATTAAAATGCAAAAAAAAACTATACATATCTGGTATTTGTTGCAATCATACTTTCTGGAAAATGAAGGTAACGGGTCAGTTTTACTGCATAGGGAACACCATAAAAACAAAACTCATAAAAAAAATTTTTTTTTTATAATTTCATCTTATCTAGAATTTTTGCTGCATCCTACTACATTGAATGCAACCATATATGGTGCTATTACAAATTACAACTTGTCCCACAAAAAACAAGCCCTCATATGGCTATGTGAATGGGAAAATAAATAATATTTTAAAAAGTTATGGCTCTGGGAAGGCAGGGAGTAAAAAGACAGAAAAAAAGGGAAATGGCCCAGTACTGAAGAGCTTAAAAGCCCCTGATCTGCACGTCTGGAGTGTCAAATGATAACAATTGCCTGTCCTGATGGAAGATTCCCTTTAAAATAAAATAAAAAATCTTGGAAGTCATTGATGTACAAAGTCCTTTTCTGACCTGAAGACAAAGGTGACAAGTTAAGGCATAAGTTCTTTACATTGTTACTGGTTTCCCCAGTGGCTTTTAATGAGCATTTTATAGTTTTCCTCTCAAAGCATTAAAGGATGAAACCATTTACAAGTCTATGAAGAAGGAAACCCAGCCTTGTGTCCTGCATGTAAACAACTGTAAATCCCTGGCATGGGTTGTAGGCATTTACAAACCTGAGTTCTTCATGGTACTAGTGTCAGCCAGGGGGATTACTCACATACTCTCTAACAATGGCTTATATGTTTCTAATTGCAGCACTCAGTCCTCCCAAAATAACCGCACACGGCTGCCTGGACTAAATGCTTTTTATGAATGAATCAAGGAAATTGTTTTCAGGGACCAAGTCAGAGCAAGAAGGTAGAAGGTAGCATAAACTTCATGAGAACCAGATGTGCGGCTGATATAGTGCTCTAACGATAAGCATTCTAACAGCAAATGTATAAAGCCAATTATTGAGAACGCCATATATGTATTTGCTACATCTCATTCGTGCATTCAGAATTATTCAGTATCAAAGAGACTCGTTAATCAGAACAATGTGAGGAGAACAGAAAGGTTTTGTTTCAGTTCCAGTCACAGGAAATGATGGAGCAGCCAGTGGAATGTGTATGTTTAGTCAACCAAAGATAAACTCTGCAATTTGATGTCCATAAGAAAAAAAAGATGTAATGTAATGCTGGTACATGTACACTTTGAAGCGTTGCCCGGGCCACTACTTGCAGAATGTGTCTTGTACCAACAAATTCCACATGCAGACTTAATCCAAGTGTGAATGTGGTGAACGGTCATATATTACACAGCTCTGATGATGCTAAATATACAGTAACCATCGAACAATGAGGCTAGTTTACTAAAAAACAAAAATGGAGGTGCTTCCTCTAGGACCCAGTGAGGTCATTGTGTTCATGATTAATACATGTTAAGACTCACAAACCTTGTTTTGTATAAACTGACTGATATATGTACAACTATATATCCCATATACAGGGGGTTTTATGTACTGGAACACATACTTTAACCCAGGGGTCTCAAACTTGTCCACACATAGAGAAAAATTTCCAATTGATGTACCACATCAAATATGATACAATACAAAATCATTGTTCATAGAATATAGCCCCACATACATCTTACATCCAGTGACATCTCCTCTGATGTAGCTGTTCTCTTTCCTCATCTTCTCCATTCGGACCAGACCACCTTGACAACTTCTTTCACTGCAGATTTTGGCACACAGACATCTTAGATTCTTCACTTCTCCATCATCCTCCCACTCTTGGTGCCCAACATTGTCATTCTGCTGCCCCATCAATACTGTGCCTGTTGTGTTCCCCAATGCCAATAAGTCCCCTCCCATAGTAATAGTGTTCCCAGACTGCCCTCAATAGTAATAGTGTCCCCTATTGTACTCTCAGTAGCAATACTGCTCTCAAAGAGGGCCTCCATTTGTAGCAATGCCTTTAATATAATGCCCAATAATTATAATGTTCCCACAGTACCCCCAATAATAATAATGCCACCATAGTGTCCCCTGCAGTAATATGGCCGATCTATAAGGTGCCCCTTCATAGCCCCCTATAGTGTCCCCAGTAGTTATAATGCCCCTTATAGTGTCCCCAGTAGTTTTAATGCCCCTAATAGTGCCCCCAGTAGCTATTAGGCCCTCTGTAGTAGCTCCAGTAGTTATAATGTCCTCTGTAGTAGCTCCAGTAGTTATAATGCCCCTTTAGTAGCCCCAGGCCTCTATTAATGCCATAGTGCCTAATGAACTATAATGCCCCTCTAGTACTGAAGCCTGTATTTGTGTGTATAGATATATATATATACACACATATACACACACAAAAAAAATACACTTACATGACTCCTGTTCTCTCCTGTTGACTGCAATGAAGGCCACGGGCCTATTCCTGCCTATGGCCCGAGTAGCCGCATCCTGGCACTGACATTCCTGATCACATCATTGCAATGCCTGAGACCCGACTCAGAAGGTTGCTGTGATGTCATCGCGACCTACTGCATAGGCTTCTGGCCTAGTTGAGGCTAAACAGTGGAGATGGGAGCTATAGGCTTCCATGGCCCGCCGTAAACTGCGGCCGGGGAAAATATTCATAATTCTTGTTAAGATTAATTACATATAAGTAATAATCAGTTACTACACAGAACCAACCAATTACATAAAAAAACAGTAAAATGGGATTACAACATCACAGTGCATACTAGTAACAAAAAACAGTACATCACAGAGATGAGTGTATCGATTCTAGATACATTTTGAAAAATTCCTCTTCCAAATGAATCCAAAGTTTTGCAGATTTGCTTCATATTAATTGCACAAAATGGTGCATGCCATTTTACATTTAAAATTCAGTACACTAGTGAGGGAAACAGGGCAGGGCGGATGAAGCTGGAAATGACCACTGGTGGGCTTTGCAATTCTTCGCAGTCAGCTTGACAGCCAATAAGGAGGGAGGATATTGGCTGGTCTATCAGACTGTATGTTAGCTCTTAAGCACAGATGCCATTGTGAGCTCAGCCACTGATGTGAAAAGATATAAATGCTATGTCTCTTACAGGCACCCATAAGATACACAAGCCAGTTAATGTAGGGTCTTGCAGGGACAGTGAAGGGATTGTGAAGTTATATTTAGTTATTTAACATAGGCTGAAAAAAGACTTCTGTCCATCCAGTTCAGCCATCCAGGGGAAGCCAAAAAACCCTCATGAGGTAGAAGCCAATTTTCCTTATTTTAGGGGAAAACATCCTTCCCAACCCCAATCACAAAATCTCCCTGGATCAACGACCCTTTTCCAGAATTCTAGTAACTATAACCTGTAATATTATTACACTCCAGAGATACATCCAGGTGGCAGGACTATGTCTCATCATTTGATGGACCCCGTAATCTTAATGATCTTGGCAGCAGTTGTCTGACCCTGGTTTCTACAGTTAAATTTACTCTCAACTAAAATTCCTAAGTCCTTTTCCATGTCAGTGTTATGGAGAGTTCACATCTCAGTTTCATTTTCAATTATTCTAATCCATCAGAAAAACAGGGAAAAAAAACAGTATCTGTAAAAAAAAAAAACGGATCCCTGTCTCTCCTCCTCAATAGCCAGTGGTGATTGCACGATCTGCCCTGACCAGCCAGAGAATCTGTCAGTGTTGTAAAGAAATCTTCAATATTTATTTTGCAGATGATTACAACGTGTTTCAGGGAATTTGCATATATCTTATTTTACCATCTGCAAAATAAATATTGAAGATTCCTTTACAATACTGACAGATTCTCTGGCTGGTTCCTTGCGCCGAGAGATGTCTTTTTCCTGACAAATGCCAATCTTCTTGGAGAGTGCAGGCACCCCCAATAAGAAGACCTCCATCCGTGGCTGCATACCAACCGTTTTTGGGATTGCGGTTCACCCTCTGATAATCTTTCACTACAGTTGTGCCTACTGTCAGCACAACCATCCAAGGTGAGCCTCAAATTTGGAGTCCATTATTCTCTATTTCTGTACGTTATCACCCTATGGTGTGCCTTTTTTATGTTTCTTATCAAACATCGCCTGTGAAATTGATCTGTATCTCCTGGTGGCGAGTTAGGTACTCAATGCGCCAGGGATACTGAAGAATTATTCCCTGTCAGTGCTGGTGATGCTGATCAGTGTCAATATAACAGAGGAAAAAAAAAATATATATATATATATATATATATATATATATATATATACATATGCATAGGACAGATGTTAAAGGGTTATTCTCATTTTAGACAATGGGGGCATATCGCTAGGATATGCCCCCATTGTCTTATAGGTGCGGGTCCCACCGCTGGGACCCGCACCTATATCGAGAACGGAGCCCCCGAAGTGAATGAGGGCGCACTGCGCATGCGCAGCCGCCCTCCATTCATTTCTATGGGGACGCTGAAAATAGCCGAGCGCTGGCTCGGCTACTTCCGTCGGCTCCATAGAAATGAATGGGAGCCGACCGCGCATGCACGGCCCGGCTCCCATTCATTCCTATGAGCGGCGCGGGGAGCTGCGCTGGTGGTGGCCGGACCCCCGGAAACCAGGGGTCCTCCAGGCGCAGCGCTCCCCGCTCCGTTCTGGCTATAGGTGCGGGTCCCAGCGGTGGGACCCGCACCTATAAGACAATGGGGGCATATCCTAGCGATATGCCCCCATTGTCTAAGATGAGAATACCCCTTTAATTACTAGAAATAGATCAGAGCCAGCAGGTAGTGAAAAAGAATTAACCCCAGCTGTCTTCACAGTGAGTGTTGTTCTGTACTTCTCCTCTGACATCTTGCTTTTAAGCCAGGGGTTAACACATTCCTCCTTAGGGAACGTTGAAGCCCTGAACTCAACCACCATTGTCCCTATCTACTGTGCTTGCATGATCTGTCCTAAAGAGATGGCACACAACTGGACAACAGTCCTTCCTGACAAGGTGCTGGGCCCTATGAAGGAAAATAGAAATGGAGAAAATAATAAACATAATGATAGACAGGCAAAACCAAGACTGGATCAGAATCCAAAGGTCAAAATCAGGCCAGAATCTAAACTAGACACATATGCCCAGATAACCTGGAGATTGACTGGCACAGAAACTAGACAAGGCCTTAATTAATCTTAGAACTAGGCCTAAATGTAATAAATTAAATTGAGTTGAAAATAGTGCCCAGCGAGCCCATGTAAGGTTTAAAAAGTTTGCAGATTCTAAAAAAGTCAAATTATTAGATCAGTAAGAACTGTTGTTTGATTTTGAGCTTCCTCCAGAAAGCTATGCCATTCTTCCAAGGCCCATAACTCTCTGTTTTCTCTTTCAGTTGGAGAAAACTTACAAGAAAAATAAGCACATGGTCTACGGTGAGTATATGAAGACGTTCCCTGGGACAACACAGCTCGCCTACCCACCTTAGAGACATCGACCTCAACCACAAATGGCTTCAGCCGCATATACATGACCATGGGACGTCTGTGTCTGTTTGGCGGAGTGCAAACCGCAGATCCGTAAAACACGGGTACCAGTTGCGTGCACTACGCATCACGGTACAGACCCATTAACTTCAATGGGTCCATCATCCTTAAGATGTGGCCTAAGCTAAGACACGTCCTATCTTTTGCAGTGAGGAGGCACTGACCCGAAGCACACGGAAGGGCTTACTACGGAGGCACATACAAAGCCTCCATGCCACAAAAGATACGACATATCCTATCTTTGGCAGCATCTTGCAGGTCATGAAGTGAAGTGAATGGGTCAACACTAGGGATAAGCAACTTGTGTTTTCAAGTTCAGCGTACAAGATTCGGGATCGGTTCATCTAAGAATTCCGTTATGGATTCCGCTACCACGGACCATTAAGATAACCGAACCTTGTATGCCAAACTTGAAAACACATGTTCGCTCATCCCTAGTCATGGCTTGTCGTTCAGGTCCAGAGGGAATATAGATCCTCCCTTTAGGATACTGTACAACAGGCAATAAATCAGTGGTATAATCATATGATCTGTGCACGGGAAGAGAATCCGTATTAGAAAAGAGAACATGACTAAAGGCTTTGATATATTCAGGAACCTGCCCCATCTCCAAATTGAGACTAGCAATGCACATACACAGACAGGTACTAGTACATTGGGTCCCCATTTTTGCAAATCTGCAGTGGTCCTGTTAAAGGAGTATTCCCGTTGTTTCACGTTATCCACTATGTACAGGATAGGGAATAGCTATTAGATCGGTTGGGGTCCTACCCCTGGGTTCCCCACCGATCACAAGAACAGGGGCTCCATACCCCTGCACCCCCCTTAAATGAAAAGAGAGGGCAGACGCTCTATTCATTTCTATGGGAGTTCCGGAGATAGCCATTCTCATGATCAGTGGGAGTCCCAGTAGTAGGACCCCCACCTATCTAATAGTTATCCCCTGTCCTGGGAATAACCCTTTAATAATCGGATTATATTTTTGAAGCCATGGCATACCCACGATAACATTAGCTGACAGGTCTCAGAGAGAAGATCTCAGAGGACAAGGCTCCAACCAGCATAGTAACACTGAGGGTACAATATTCAATAAAACCTTTGGCCAAAAGTGTAATGTCAATACCAGTGACATCCACAGAATCAGAGAGGGACAATAAAAAGGACCCAAGGACACAGCAAATTTCAAATCAATTAAATTAGCAGCAGAACCAGAATCTACAGAAGCAACTCCCGATTTCTGGAATTGTAGGTAATCTGTACAGGTAACCATACCTTTTTAGAGGTTCTCGGAAGTACCTGTTCATCTAGGTGACTTTCCCATGAGCCACTTTGGCGTTGACATCCTTCCAGTGGCAGTTTTTTCAGAATGTATTGTCTCCAATGAGCCGAAGTTATTACTTTGTGAAGTCTCACAAGTATTCGCTTAATAACTTCATAAATTAATTTTTACTGTAAAAACCCATTTCCCAAACTCGGGTTCGTTTCCAAGTGGTACTGTGGAACCGAACCCGCGTTCGGGAAATGTTTTTTTTTTACAGTAAAAATTAATTTATGAAGTTATTAAGTGAAGTCTTGTGAGAATACAAAGTAATAACTTTGGCTCATCTGAGCCAATACATTCTAATACTGTACAGAGCTCCTGCACCCACCCGATCAGCAGCCGGACTCCTTCTGTATCTGCAGACATCACTGTATCTGCCAATGCCAGCGGATTAACCCTTCACAGCTGACCAAGGCACGTGTCGGTTTTACAGAGGGAGGGGGCTCCCTGACTCCATCGGCCCTTGCGCTGCGGTGACAGGGGGCCGATGGTTGCTATGGCAGCCCCGATGCCTTACACAGGCATAGGAGCCTGCCATCTATGGAAGCCCGGGAGATCCAGACCCCAGAATGGAACAGTGGCCAGAGCTGGACCAGTTTGCAATAGCTGTACTGTCTCATCCAGTGTCCACTGTATCAGAAAGAGTATTCAGTGTGGCCAGCACAACCAAACAGACAAAGTTGCCCTCTTCAAGGGTAGAAAACATCATGTTTGTCAAAATGAATTATCTATGGATCCATGAGTATTTTCACACACCCCTGGCTGAGGCTAATAAATAGATCTGCCTTTGCTGACAGTGGCTATTTATCGCCGGCCCAATCATGCCATTGCTGCTGTCTGCCTGTCTTTCATGTTTTATACTGTATTGTTGATGCCACAGTTTGTGCATAAACATGAGCTGTCCCTGTTAAGGCATAATTTTTGGGCCACTTGTTCAAAACAAGCCACTGCTTCTTCCGCTACCACTGTGTGTGTACAAACATGGGCAAGCATCCGTCCCATTAAGATATCATTTTTGGACCACTTGTTCAGAATGAGTCACTGTTTTTTCCCTATAAAACTCTGTGTTTAAACACCATCTGTCCCCAATAACAGACAAATTTTGGAAGGTTTTTTAATTTAAAAAGCATGACAAATCTGAATCAGTGTGTTTTTCAACAGGATGTTTGTTAACAACGTCAACCATGTGTTTACCCACAGCTATATATGTCAGTGTCACCCAAACATTATTTATTATAGCTATCTTTAAGTTAAAGTGCTTAAAAGGGTAGAGACAAAAAGAGAGAGTGATAAAAAATATTTAAAAAGAGAGGAAGACAGGAGAGAACAAAATATGAATCCCAGAAGACACCAAAGTGGCATGTACTAATTTTCAGGCAAATTGGAAAACCTTCGATTCAGGTAGAATTGATTCAGACTTGATTTTTCTAACCAATTCAAATCTGACCCAAAAACTAATTTATATAAATTTGCTCATCTCTACCCAAAATAACAGTGTTAGACAATATATGACTTTTACAAGATATAAGGGGAGATTTATCAAGCTGGTATAACTGGCTTAGTTGCCCATAGCAACCAGTCAGACGCCTCCTTTCATTTTTCACAGTTCCTTTGGAAAATGAATGGTGGAATCTGATTGGTTGCTATGGGCAACTAAGGCAGTTCTACTTTACATCAGTTTGATAAATCCCCCCCATAGTGCTCAAAGTTAATACACAAATACAAACGTGTTACCCAAAAAAAGTCAATAGATAATACACTTCTCAACATTGAAATTGCAACACCAAGAAGGACAAGCAGTAAAGTTATGCAAATCAAAGAAGTAGCAGATGTCACCAAGATCTGCAGATGTTCAAATTTTCAAGCACCTTGCTCCAATCTGTGGCTGTGGAAGTGGTAAAAAAGCCAGATTGAAAGAAAAGTTTCTTAGCCACAATAAACCTCAAAAATTGGATCAAGTGATGTGTGATGCCTCCTGTTCCTCATCGTGCCAGTTATCGCCACTTATCACAAACAGAATACTTGAACTGAGAAACCTTGGTATGTCACTTGGGCAGATCACTACGAGCCTAGGCTGAGATGTCAGCACTGTTCAACATTGCATGTTCCACTGGTTGGGAGAACAGGGATGAACTGGAATGATAGCAAGATGTGCACAAAGGCGAAACCCGCTACACAGACTGCTCGTCTGATTAGAAGATTGGCATGTAGTAATCCATTCTGTACTGCAAGTGAAATTACACATCACATCCCAACAGCGCAACTAGAAATTACCAGGTCCCAAAGCAAATTTTTGAACAGGCCGTTACCTACAGTGGGACTGTATAAAATGTAATTGTATAATACTGTTGAGGGGGCCCCGACAATAAAATCATTTAGTCTTCTTCCTAGGTGGGCCACTTTCCCTGCTTACCCTATAGCTACACCCCTGCATCCCAAGAATACAGCAACAAACAGTGTCTACACAAACCATCAGATGGCATTTGCAGGACATTAGTATTCCATTGATCTCATGCCACCGCTATCATGGTGCACAGAAAGACAGCAATGGAGGTTGGAATGGAGGTCTATCCTGTACAGCTATGATTCCTGGTTTTGTCTCGGACGCAGTTAAAGCCAATCATTGGTGTAGAAACCACATGGGCAATGTCATAAAGAGGCCTTCAGAAGGGAACGTCACACCATACTAATCCCGGGATTATGATGTGGAGTGGCATAATATACAGTAGCTGGACCCCTCTAGACTTCATTTTAGCTCAGCATTACATTGATGTAGTCCTGGAACCAGTGGTTCGGCCATTTTTCCAATGTGGCCCAGGAGCTATTTGTCAACAGGACAACAATAGGCCGCATGTTGTTTGTGCCACTGTGTCTGCCGGTGTGGCCAAAACAAGCTACCATGGTCTGCAGCATCTCAGGACTTATCTCCCACCAAGCACACCTGGGATGTCATTGCACAGGGAGCTGCAAGCAGCTGATCTTGATGATTTGTATGCCCATGTGCAGTCTGTGTGGTAGAACATTCCTCAGACAACCATTAATGACCACATTGATAGCAGGCCAAGGCCAAATGGGTATATTTCTGCACATGGCACTCAAATTCGATACTAAATAAATGAGATGTTTTGAATATTTTATCATTTGCATATTATTAACATATCCATTGATACTGTGATTTACATAATTCCATGACTTCTTGGTTTTGCTATTTCAATGTGGAGGAGTGTAGATGGATTCTGGACAATAATACTATGAATATCAATGGGGTGGATAAAACAACAGTGTGCAGTAGAGATGATTATAAGGATATTGCCTGCCTAACAGTTATTGCACAATAGGAGATCAGCTTGATGAATAGTGGTGGAGGATTGGTGAGGGAGAGTATAGGTTATTTTGAATTTTTAACTTATTTCTGGCCATTTTTTTAAATAACCCTTCACCACCACCAGAAAATCTCTTTTAGTACAACATTTACAATATTTGCATGAGTAAACATATTTTTACTATAGATACTGCAGTGAAATAGTGTTGCTCATGCATATGCTCATTCATAGTAAGCTACACATAAGGGAGGTTATATGTTTAGCTATTTGTAAGGTTATTTTATATCAGAGATAAGCTTAATAAAGTGCTATGTCGCCATCTAGTGGCTAATTAATAAAATGAACACTACCGAGGTTATTGCGGGAATTGTGCGTGCATATCTATATATATATACTGTACATCTCAATTCATTTAAAGACTGAATAAAAAATAAAAAATGTACATCTTCAATACAACACGCATAACTAACAATTTCTTTGTATTACTACATTTTATACGGATTCTAATAAGCATTAATTTTGTTTTTCATTCATGTTGGGTATCAGGCAATTTTCTTTGGGGTCTCCTATTTTGGTGTAGCTTATTTTTGTTTGTACCATAAAAAATAAGGAACAGAACATTGGGGGAAATTTATAAAACTATTTTCAAAGAATAATAGTTTTTGTTGCCCAGAGCAACCAATCACAGCTTTCATGTCTTATAGTGTTCTAGAAAAATTAAAATTGCGCTGTGATTGGTTGCTATAGGCAACAAACACTGTTTTTTAAAGTACACTTTTTCATAGAAGAGGACCTGATTCTTGAATGGATCATGGATATAATAATTTTCTCAAGAGAAGGACGTATGTAGTGGATTTGCCATTGGTGCTTTGAAGATAAAAATGATGTGTTAAGGGTGTATGTTTTTTTTTTTGTTTTTTTCTCCTCCTGCACCAGGACTTTTAATATGGCTTTTAATATATTTCATTGATGGGGAATGTTTTATTTATTTATTGTAAATTTTAATGATTTCATTATAAAAAAAGAGTTTTACATTTAGACAGTTTTTTTAAATTAATCTTAATAAACATTTAGCAAAGTATATATGCTGAGGTGTAGCTAGGCTTTCCAGCACCCAGAGCAAGGATTCAGTACGGCACTCCCTGCACCGCCCCCACACTTCCCACTGACGTTTATTAGATCAGCAAAAGATTGCTTCACATCACATTTTTGTCATACATTTAACATACACCAAAAAACATATACTTTAGTGGATGCCTCAGACAGATGCAATACTCTGGCATCCGTCACCATTGTGAATAAAAGCGTCTACCTTAATGTATACATTTTATGCTGGACTTTGCAGAATGGGAATAATATGCTTTTCCATCCTGTGACTCCTGCAAAAAAAAAAAAATGTATACGTTAAGGCTGGGTTTACATAACGTTTTTGTCATCTGTTTAACGTATACAAAATCGGATACATTAAGGGATGCCTCAGACTCATGGCATACAGTGGCATCCATTCACCATAGAGTTCTCTGCAGGATAAAAAAGCGTGGTGCGCTTAAACAGATGGCAAGAAGGTGAGGTGAACCTACCCTAACGTATAGGTTTAAAAAAAAAAAATTTACAATGTAACTCTATGGTGATGGATGCCACTGTCTATTTAACGTATACGTTTTTTGGTGTGCATTAAACATGACAAAAACGTGATGTGAACCCAGCAAAAGGTGTACAACTAAGATATAATACTAAGCCACGCCTCTAACCCCACCCAGTACATAAATATACTCATCCAATCCCCTTAGGGTTATGGGTGAATACATTAAAACATAACTTTTAATAATATCCTTATGAATATTTTTATGCATGTTTTAGGTGTAAAAATAGTCGCAAGCCCCCTTTTTGCAACTATTTAGGAGTGATGAGGGTGTGACACATTTACTATCTTTTACGCCTGCAAACAGGTCCTCTGGCAGTTCAGAGGGAGAACAAAGATCGGTATAAAACGACAGGGTACATGGCAGTACAAATACACCTTGCAATAAATTAAAGAACCAACTAGTCCTAATGCATCCAGGGTTTTGCTGGCCTGTCAGTGTAATGTCCACTGGAACCAGTACAAGGTCGCTGTGGTGATAGTATAATGCCCACATTGTGCCCCATTACAGTAGTAATGTCCACATTGTACCCCATTACAGTAGTAAGGTCCACATTGTGCCCCTCACAGTAGTAATATCCACATTTTGCCTCCTTCACAGTAGTAATGCCCACACTGTGCCCCTCACAGTTGTGATGCCCACATTGAGCCCTGTAACAGTGGTAATTCCCATGTTGTGCCCTTCTTACAGTAGAAATGCCCACACTGTGCCCCTCACAGTAGTAATGCCCACATCTTTCCCCCTCATGGTAGAAATGCCCACATTGTGCCCCCCTCAAAGTAGTTATGTCCTCCTTGCCCACCCCCTACAGTAATTATGTCTTCTTTGTGTCCTCCTCACAGAAGTAATGCCGACATTTTCCCTCTAGTGCCCCCTCTAGCTCTATTAATAAAGTTAAAAACACACACACACATACACAAATATCTGTTTCGCAGGTTTTGGCGCATGGGCAAATACTGCCACTTTTTCACGCTCAAGCCACTTTTCCCAAGTGCTGAGAAAAGGGGACCTGGCATGGATGGGGAAGAGGACGGCCAGTAGGCCCAGTTCATTTATCATTTTCCAGGGCAGTTTTTGCCCTATAAAATGTCAAATCTATGCCAGCAAGGGAACTGGTATAGATTTAGGTATTTTGCACAGCTAGCTGGAGGAAGCGCCTCTACATAACTTTGGCGCATCCACCATCAGTGCAGAACCACTTAAGACCAGCATGGTAAATGCCGGTCTTAATAAATATACCCCTTTATTTTTACTCTGGCTACTGTCCTACGACTGGGCACGGGCCCCACGCCACTTATCTGGCCTCTTGCTCTGCTGTATCAGTGGTACAGACCCGCTTGCCCTCCTCTGCCCACCAGCAGCAGGCCCAACCACCGGCATCCCACCTGGCTCTCCCTGCTACATTCCGCAGATTATGCTTCTCTGTAAGGTTCTCCTCCTCTGTTCCTAGGATGCACACTCCAGCTCTTAAATGGCCAGCATGCACCCTAACTTTCTCCAGCCAATGGCTAGTCACCTCAGGGTGGGAAACAATCAAACCTCCACAAAAAGTATGTTTATGTGTGAATTCACACTTATAGGTTATTGCATTTAGTTTTTTATTGCAATGCGCATGTTTCTTATTAAAAATGTTTATTTTTTTTAACTGGGTTTTATTTTAAAAAAATGTCATCTGTTCGGTTCCTGACAGCTTGTTCTGCAGCTCCTTCTTTGAATTCATCACTCAGAAGAAGGGAGGAGTGGCTGGAGATTGCGCCCTCAGAAGCCAATCAGTTGAAAAAAAAAGTTTTAGTCAAAAATATCAGCATTTCATTAAAACATCCATAGCCTTTAAGCTTCATGGTGTTTCACTATGTGCATCTGTATTTATTTTCCTTATGATATAGATACAAATATTGATGCCATACAGATGTTACATCTATATCTTTGTCAGGCACAGTTGACTTCTATGAGCACATTGTATATTTAAAAAAAATACAGAATGTATGTAGAAATACAGCCAAATAGATATAGAGATAACTGAATAGTGTCATAAAACACATTGGCTTTGAATTTAAGATCTACTCCATGCAGAGAGAATACAGGACTAAGACGGGCGAACGAGGTCTTATTGCGTATTATATCAGTATTTTTCATCAGCATTTGTAAGCAAAAACCAGGAGTGGATCCAAAAAACAGAAGAGGCATTAATCCTTCCATTATAATTTTTTTCTCCGTTTATATTCCACTCCTGGATTTGGCTTAGGGTACGTCCATGCATAATGGATTCACTGTTGATTTTTTCTGTATCAAATCGGCAGTTCTTCCAAAGAAATCCACATGAAATCATGCAGACTTTGGTGCAGATTTGCTTGTAGATTCAACGTGGAAATTTTGTGCAGTTTTTTTTCCTGTGGATTTTCATTTAAATTGCAACAATGCTGAATAAAGAAGTCAACAGTCAAAATCTATGACCAATCTGCAGCAGGTCTGTGAGAGAAATCTACATGCTGCGGATTAACAAACCTCAGGTCATTGAAAATGCATGCTGTGTGAATGAGATTTCCACAAATCGCATTCTCTTTGCTGGCATTGTAATCCTCTGCAGATAATCTATCCACAAATCCACGTGGATGAATAGGCACGTGTGAATAAGGACTATGGGTGCCATTTGCATCGTTTTCAGTGACATTTAGGAGCCACGTGGTCTATATTTAACCCCTTCAACCCCAGGCCTGTTTTCACCTCTCTGCCCAGGCCATTTTTTGCAAAACATGTGTCGCTTTATGTGGTAATAACTTTGGAACGCTTTTACTTATCCAGGCCATTCTGAGATTGTTTTCTCTTCACATATTGTGCTTCACGACAGTAGTAAATTTGTGGCAAAATATTTCATTTTTATTTATAAAAAAAATACCAAATTTACCAAAAATTTTGAAAAATTAGCAAATTTCAATTTCTCTACTTTCAAAATACATAGTAATACCTTCAAAAATAGTTATTATTTTACATTCCCCATATGTCTACTTTATGTTGGCATCATTTTATAAATGTCATTTTACTTTTTTAGGACGTTTCAACAAAATTTCCAAAACCATTTTTTAAGCACCAATTCAGATATAAAGTGATTTTGAGGGGCTTACGTAATGGAAACCACCCATTAAGGGGGGTACTGACCACTTTGACCCCCTATGCGTTTTACGGAATTTGGAAACACTTGGCTGTGAAAATTAAAAGTTTCATTTCTTCCAATAAAATGTTGCTTTAGCCCCAAAGTTTTCATTTTCACAAGGAGTAACAGGAGAAAATCACCCCATATTTTGTTCCCCGTTTTCTCCTGAATAGGGCAACACCCCATATGTGGTGATAAACTGCTGTGGGGGCACATGGCAGGACTCAGAACAGAAGGAGCGCCATATGGATTTTGCAGGACAGTTTTTGATGGATTAGTTTGCGGAAGCCATTGATTTTTATTTTTTTGAGTTATTGTCTTATGTGGCGGCTCATTTTTTGCTGGACGAGGTGGCTTTTTCATTGATACCATTTTGGGGTACATAAGACTTTTTGATCGCTTGGTATTACACTTTTTGTGAGTCAAGGTTAAAAAAAAATAGCTGTTTTGGCATAGTTTTTTTTAAAAATTCTTTACAGCATTCACCTGAGGGGGCAAATCATGTGATATTTTTATAGAACAGGTTGTTACGGACACGGTGATACCCAATATGTCTACCATTTTTATTTTTGTTAAATTTTACACATTAGCTGCATTTTTGAACAGAATTAAATCTTGTTTTTGTGCTGCCATTTTCAGAGAGCCATATTTTTTTTATTTTTTGGGTGATTGTCTTAGGTAGGGCTCATGCACACCAACGTGTGCTGGCCGTGCCCGTGCTGCGGGCCGCAAACTGCGGTCCGCAATGCACGTGCACTGACCGTGAGGCCACCGCATGCGGATCGTGGACCCATTCACTTGAATGGGGTCAGCGATCCGCATCCGAGGGTCCGCACCACAAAAAAGTAGTGCTTGCGCTACTTTTTTGCGGTGCGGAGGCACGGCCAGAAACACCACGGAAGCACACCGTAGTGCTTCCGTGGTGTTCCGATCCGTGTCTCCGCTCCGCATCTCCCGGATCGCGGACCCATTGAAGCGAATGGGTCCGCGATCCGTGATGCGGGCTGCACACGGCCGGTGCCCGTTTATTGTGGACCCGCTGTATGCGGCCCGCAGCACGGGCATGGCCGGCACACGTTCGTGTGCATGAGCCCGTAGGGTATCAATTTCTGCGGGATGAGAGGAAGTTTTGATTGGTACCATTTTGGGGTACATATGCTTTTTTGATTGCGTGGTATTACACTTTTTGTGAGGCAAGAGGAAAAAAAATGGCTGTTTTGGCCTAGTTTTTTAAAAAAAAATTTACAGCATTCACCTGGTGGGCCATCTCCTTTCCCAGAGGGGCCCCCTGCTGTTAGGAATCTTTTTTTTTTTTTTAATTCAGTTCCCTTATTTATTTCCTTCACATGCTCCCTTACTGGCTTTCTAAGGTGCTGCAGCGCTCTGCTGCTGAACGCCCCCCTCTCTGCACAGTCTCCCGATCTTACCTCCCTAATAGCACAACATTAGAATCCTGCTGCCACAGTCCGACATCAGGACGTTCTGTATGGGCGGAGCTAACATAGCTCCGCCTCCATCCTTTGCTCCAGGCTGCAAGGCCCAAACCAGGCTGGGATGACTGAGCCTTCTAATGCATCTGACCCCCAGACTCTGAAACCTCAGCTCCTGGACTGCAGGGGGATCCCAGGACCCTGCCTGTTCCCTCTCCAGCAGGTAAGTCCATCCAGTAAGTGCCTGTGGAGGAGGGGGGTGCAGGGCTGCTTGGGTCACACTCTCATTGTAACAGCCCTGCACTACCCTCATGTACTGATGGTCACTGATCTTCCTTGTGCCCCCTCTGTCAGCTCCCTGCGCCCCCTCTGTCATCTCCCTGCGCCCCCTCTGTCATCTCCCTGCGCCCCCTCTGTCATCTCCCTGCACCTCCTCTGTCATCTCCCTGCACCTCCTCTGTCATCTCCCTGCACCTCCTCTGTCAGCTCCCTGCGCGCCTTCTGTCATCTTCCTGCACCTCCTCTGTCAGCTCCCTGTGCGCCTTCTGTCATCTTCCTGCACCCCCTCTGTCAGATCCCTTGTGTCCCCTCTGTGCGCGCTTCCTGTGTGAGTTGTGTGTGCTCCCTGTGCCTCCTGTGTCCCCTCTGCTCCCAGTGTGCGCCCGCTCTGTGAGCTGTGTGTGAGCTCCTTGAGCCTTGTCACTTTTAGGACACCACCAAACAGCGACGTGGCCGTGCTGCTTTCAATTACCACAGGCTGTCTGGGCCATAAAGAGCTCTAGTTAATCTAATGAAGACGACATTGTTTAGGTGGTCTGAATTGTTAATTGGGTGAATAAAAACTTTTTTTTCAGTGCTAGGGAGAACAGACCAGGGCTGCTAATAAAGGCATCTGTCAAGCTATGTCACACATAACAGTGTCACCCACAGATCCCCCATAACAGTGTCATCCATAGATCCCCCATAACAATGTCATCTATAGATCTCCCATAACAGTGTCATCCACAGATCCCCCATAACAGTGTCATCCACAGATCCCCCATAACAGTGTCATCCACAGATCCCCCATAACAGTGTGTCATCCACAGATCCCCCATAACAGTGTCATCCACAGATCCCCCATAACAGTGTGTCATCCACAGATCCCCCATAACAGTGTGTCATCCACAGATCCCCCATAACAGTGTGTCTTCCACAGATCCCCTTTAATAGTGTGCCATCCACAGATCCCTCATAACAGTGTTATCCACAGCTCCCCATAATAGTGTCATCGACAGATCCCCCAATATTAGTGTCCTCCACAGATCCCACATAACAGTGTCATCCACAGATCCCCCATAACAGTGTCATCCACAGATCCCCCAAAACAGTGTGTCATCCACAGATCCCCCATAAGTGTGTCATCCACAGATCCCCCATAACAGTGTGTCATCCACAGATCCCCCATAACAGTGTGTCATCCACAGATCCCCCATAACAGTGTGTCATCCACAGATCCCCCATAACAGTGTGTCATCCACAGATCCCCCATAACAGTGTGTCTTCCACAGATCCCCCATAACAGTGTGTCATCCACAGATCCCCCATAACAGTGTGTCTTCCACAGATCCCCCTTAATAGTGTGCCATCCACAGATCCCTCATAACAGTGTTATCCACAGCTCCCCATAATAGTGTCATCGACAGATCCCCCAATATTAGTGTCCTCCACAGATCCCACATAACAGTGTCATCCACAGATCCCCCATAACAGTGTCATCCACAGATCCCCCAAAACAGTGTGTCATCCACAGATCCCCCATAAGTGTGTCATCCACAGATCCCCCATAACAGTGTGTCATCCACAGATCCCCCATAACAGTGTGTCATCCACAGATCCCCCATAACAGTGTGTCATCCACAGATCCCCCATAACAGTGTGTCATCCACAGATCCCCCATAACAGTGTGTCTTCCACAGATCCCCCATAATAGTGTGCCATCCACAGATCCCCCATATTAGTGTCCTCCACAGATCCCACATAACAGTGTGCATGCGCAGAATTATCTCCATTCCCTGCTATGGAATTGCCAGTGATCAGCCACTCATCATAGCATAATAGAGGATGACCATACATGCACTGTGCTCTCCCTTCACTTCAGGGCCCGGTTTTATAAACTGCACCATGGAAAAAAAGAAGTGCCAAAAAAACCTGATGCAGATTCTGCATTAGGTTTTTTTAAGCACAGAAAATACTGTGAACATGCCCAAAGAGGCTGCAGGATCAGCAGCTTACAGTGGAAAGGCTAAAGAGAAATAATATGACTCTACAATAATATGAGTCTACAATCAGCTGCTGTGGGTGCAACTGTTGTCCGTGCCTACAAAATCAGACTTCTGGTCCAATATTTCAGGATTTAGGGCCCCACTTTCAATTTTGCCCAGGGCCACACTTTGTCTAAAACCGGCCCTGCCCCCCAGTAATATGCCCACATTGTGCCCCCCAGTAATATGCTGTGCCCCCAATAATGTGCCCACATTGTGCCCCTCACAGAAAGTTAAAAAAATGAAAACCTTATACTTACCTTCTTCCTAGCAGCAGCATCACCAGCAGGACATCGGCTTCTCTTTTCTGCCCAGACAAGAGCTACAGGAGGTACGGAAAGCTGCAGGGGGGACAGGAGGGAGGATGTAAGAAGCAGGCAGCCGATTCCGGCTGTCTGCTTCTTCATGTAACAGGCAACTGGCTCTGCATCCTATGGACGCAGAGACAGCTGCCAGAGACCGGGACATACCTCCCCCGTACCGGGACAGCGGGACAGCCACTGCAATCCAGGACTGTCCCGCTGGATCCGGGACGGTTGGGAGGTATGCTGATGCCATACAGTGGCATCCGTTCACCATAGAGTTACATTGTAAAAAAATGTATACTTTTTTTTTTTTTACCGGACTGTGCGTGATGCAAGAATGTGGGTGTGCTGTTTTTTGTATCCTTTTTTTCTAACGTATACATCAAACAGAGGCATAAAACGTCATGTGAACCCAACCTAATGCATTATATAACAATTTTGGGAGATGACGGTGTGAAAAAATACAGCAATTCCATCATTTTGTTTCTTGTTTTGTTTTTAGGACAGTAACATAAAAGTGACATAAAACTCTGCAGGTATGATTAAGGCAACGCCAAATTTATATATAAATTTTTTTATATTTTTGTGTTGTTGCATTCAAAGACCCATGACATTTTTATTTTTCCATTGACTGGGTTTTGTTAGGGCTTGTTTATTGATTGATGAGTTGTAATTTATGTTGGTACCACTTTAAGGTACATTTTAACGGTACCTTTTTAATCAATTTAATAGAGCAAATATAAAATATATATATATATATATATATATATATATATATATATATATATATATTAGTGTTGATTGAGCACCGCGATGCTCGGGTGCTCTGGCCAGACACTAGGTGGTGCTCGAGTGCTCGGCCGAGCACCCGAGCATAATGGAAGTCAATGAGAGTACCCGAGCACTAAACCAGGCACCCCCTGCTCTGCAGAGGGGAGGGTGTCTGGTTCATAGGGAAAGGTGAGAAAATGGTGGAAAGAACACTGAAATGGTTTGGGAACAGCATGGGGAGGATGTCTGGATGCATCTTGGACTCCAAAGTTGCTGCTGTTAACGATGTTGTCCGAGTATTACGCCACTTTTATGGAATGACAAGAATACCTCCCAAAACCAAAAATATCGATTTTGGAGGAAATATTGTTAGGAAACATATATTTACTTGTACATAAAGCGCAAGTGCGGCCAAAAATTACAAGGAACAGGCACTCCGATATACCCTTTATTATACATAAAGGAGGGCATCAGACACACCCTTGAAAAATTATGATTGATGGCCTGCTGCTGACACTCAAAAACAATAGGGGTGACGTGCTGCTGCTGAGCTGACCGTCTAAAACATTATGGGTGAGGTGCTGCTGCTGAGCTGACCCTCTAAAACATTATGGTTCAGGGCCTGCTGGTGAGCTGACCGTCTAAAACATTATGGTTCCGGGCCTGCTGGTGAGCTGACTGTCCAAAACATCATGGTTCCGGGCCTGCTGGTGAGCTGACCGTCTAAAACATCATGGTTCCGGGCCTGCTGGTGAGCAGGTGGTGTTAGCGTAAGGCAAACTTGTGTTCTTTTTGCCCCAAGAGAAAAAAATAAATTACAGCCAGATATAACAATAGACTTTTGTGTCTTTTTAACAGAATAACTAGCCCTGCCTAGTTACATCCTATCCTACACTATCTGTGCCTCCTTGCGCAAACGTTATACAGCAGACGCAGATGAGGTACTGTTGGCTTGATTAGTGGCAGAAAAAATAGCAATGGATGTCAGGTATATAGGATACAGAAAGTATTAGAATGCACCAGCTGCGCAGGTGGCGTTAAGGTCAGGCCACCTTGCGCAATTTTTAACACCCCGCCTGCCCCAAAAAAAAAAAAAAAAAAATCTGTCCCTCCTTGTAGCAGCTCTCCTTGACTCGGTCTGAGCCGGTCACATGTCACCGGGTGCATTTCCGGCCAGCGAATCACTGTAATGCCAGTAGCCAAGATGGCTACAGCATTACAGTGAATGCCAGAACCTCCCCGCACGCTAATTGGCTAATTAGCGTGCGGGGACTCGAGCATGGAGCTCGAGCACACGCGGTGTTCGGCCGAACACCGCGTGGTCCAGAGCTCCGCAATGCTCGACCGACTAGCATATTCGGCCGAGCATGCTCGCTCATCACTAATATATATACATACACACCTTTTTTTTCAAGGTTTACCCTACAGGATAATGTGATCACTGTTTTACAGGTTATACGGTGCTACCAATCACCTCCTCCCTTTCTCTAAGCACTTAGATGACCAGAGCATCTAAGGTGTTAAACTGCCAGGATATGAGTTAACTCTGATCCTGTCCATGAGAGCAGGGTGTCAGCTGCATAATGTAGCCAGCATCTGCAAGTGATGGTGCAGGCACCATTCCAGGGCCTGTACCATAATAGTTCAGTATAGGAGCAAAACTACCATAGTGGAAGACCAGACGACTGCTATGGGGCCCAGTCTTAGTTGGGATTATCTCCTCTTCTACTGGGGGGTGAAAACTTGGTCAAGACTCTTCCCTCTAAAGGAACAACTTTTAGCAAATGAGGCAGTGGAAAAAATGTCCCAAGGGTCAGTGAAAGGGGTTTAGGCAGAAACCCTTCTGTCCTGTGTGGGGGGCCTGGTTTGATACTTGCTATGGGACCCTTACTTCTCTATGTACACCACTGGTACGGTGCTTCATGGGAAGTATGTTCTTCCAGCAACGTACTATTACAGAGCAAAGAAGGAAAGCGTTAAACTCTGGACAACTCCTTTAAGTTGGTATAACAGGCTTTTGCAACACATTCATGGCAGATCATGGCAGCAGGGAATCATGTACATTCAGTCACAACAGCATTCCTGGGGAAGAGCACTGTTTGGTGAGAGGGCTTGGGTTTTAGTTGACATGCCAAAAAATCCGACCGGTTTTGTTGAGAACCTGTTATTATACATGTCGGCACTGCCATATTGAAACAAGAAAGGGGCCCCAAAACCATTGACAAAAGGATGAAAACATACAATTGTGTAAGACATCACTGCTGTAATATTACACTTGAAACTATGAAGTCTAGTAGTAAGGGCTCTTTTGGTGTCAACTATATCCAAAAACATCACCGGATAATGCAGTGTGATTAATCACCACATATAACATTTCCTGTTCTCATAGCTTCTGAGCACTGAGGAAAACCTTGCATAAAACTTTCTGAATAGTTCTGGGATGACACTGCATCTGGAGACGTTCTGCAATCCATAGTGGTACAATTGAAAAAATGTGCCATTGTGAACTTCATAATTCTGAAATTCCACGTTCTGAAGGTTGATGTGAGTCTTTATGTGAGTCACCTATAATAACTTTTTTATTTTTTCAACTATTTTATAAAAAAAAGCTCTCAACTACCTATGTAAGCAGTACTTTGTTCATATGCTGTACATACATTATGCCTGCTGTCCTGTAATGAAATGAAATTCTTCAGACACAAAAGGCATCTTGTATAAGAGCTGAAGGTTTTTTCCCATAGTAATGCAGTTTTAGGGTATGTTCACTCAATGGACTTAGAAAACACACTGAAAAAAAAATTAACACACGATTTTTCAGTTCCCCCTTCACTGAATAGGAAATTAAGCGCAAATTCCCTGCCTTGATGCTGCTTCTGTTTGAAACAAAAGCAATTTCTGCCTCCCATTGATATAAATGGGAGGCTTTTTAGAATTTTTTGGCACATAAAACATGTGAGAAACTGTGTCAAAAACGTTGTGTGAACAGACCCTTAGTTTCCCATTCTTGTCATAATTTAAAAGGTTTTCTAGTTTTAGAAAAAAGGGGGTTATTCGACAATTTGTAACTGATGATCTATCCTCTGGATAGGCTATCAGCAGCTGATCGGTTGGGCTCCAACACCCAGTACCCCACCGATCAGCTGAGCTGCACCTAGGCTATGTGACCGATAGTCATGTCATTGCTGGCCTAGGGCAAGCAACGAGAAGGCCGTGATGCTCACAGGAGCACTGGGCCTTCTCAAACAGCTGACTGGCAGGCATCCTGGGTGTTGGACCCCCACGATCAGTTACAAATAGTCAGATGAGGCTGAATTCATACTAAATTGACCTGCATCTGGTTTTGGCTCACAATCACTGATGGAAATAACTGACCAAATAGCTGAAGTGTGAACCTGGCCTTACCCCTTGAAAGTGCAAGTCAGCCGGATCAACCATATTATACAAAGTATACTACTTGTTAGGGTTGATCCAGCTGATTAAATACTTGTCTTGTAAAAACTGGTTGTGATTTTCCTAAGAGTGTCTTTTCTTTATGCAAATGCTGGTGTCAGGGAACCGACAAGTGGAGCCTAGCCCCTTGGTGCATATCAGGTAATCAGTTTTCCAGTGCTGGCCATTGGAATAAGATACACTGTACTTGGTATGCAGTAATTCACTCTGTTCAGGGTTAATTCTGTATGGCTATACCAGAATAGGGTAGAGTAGGGCAATATTAGGATGTTTCAGCACAGGGCTGTCCTCTGAGTGTGTCACTATCAGGACTAGTGTCCCTTTTTCCGCCTTCTTTAGCCCCTGTATTATAGGGTACTACTGCCTATCATTTGGGTTGTATATAGTGTCTGACGGAACTGAAATAATTTCCCCTTGTCAGAGCCTGGTACTATTTTTTTAGTAGCTTATGAAATGTGCATAACAATATTTTTATTTAACCAAAAGTTATGTTTTAGAGCTTGGTCAGTCTGTGATATTGTCTTGTTTTTGCACCAAACCCCCTCTCTAGATCAGAGCGTATTCGGAGTAAAGGAGCAACTTTTTTTGATTTGTGCAATTTTTTTAAGTGACATGATAACGTGTCCTTTCCATTTTTGTTTTTTTTGTGGACCGTATGCGGAACCACTCATCTCAATGGGTCCGCAAAAAAAAAAAGTTACTCCGTGTGCATTCCGTTTCCACAAGTCCGCATGCCCATTCTGCAAAAAATAATAAAACACACAGATCCGTGTTTTGCAGACCGCAAAATACATATGGTCATGTGCATGAGCCCTAAATGGGTATAAATTGTGTCTAAACAATAAGCCAGGACCACCAAATTAAAGAAGGAGGTTCATGCTCAGCTATTCTTAGCATCTTCTGATTTAGCACCATTCCTGCTTTCTCGTTACCGCTGCAGAAGTATAACAGGTTAGGACATAGAAAATGTGCATGTTATCGAACTAAGGCCTCGTTCACATTTCCATGAAGAATCTGCATATGGTCCATGTATCATCCCTGTCATTCACTGAAGTTTGAAAGAGACCTAAGAAGGCATTTTAAGCACAGAACCCTTTTCTTTTCAGTTATGCTGCATGGCATCTTCAGCGTTTGCAGATCTCAGTTCTTATAGGTTACATACACCATTACAACTATTCTTTTCAATGCTTCTTACATGAAATTAAAACATTAAAAACAACATACATTTTGTATCTACAGTTCCTATGCACATCTATGTGTCTCCAATGTAAACAGACTACAAGCAAACTGATAAATCTAATAAGGCAGTCATAACATTTTTTCTGTAGCATCAAAAACACACATATAAAAAAACAATAGCTAAAAGCTACAGTGGAGAAAATAAGTATTTGATACACTGGCAATTTTGCAAGTTTTCCCACCAACAAAGAATGGAGAGGTCTGTCATTTTTATTGTAGGTACACTTCAACTATGAGAGACAGAATCTAAAAAAAAAATCCAGGAAATCACATACAGATCTTCTCTGTCGCTGGGCTACATTGAATTTCAGCTCCCTCCAAAGATTTTCAATTGGGTTCAGGTCTAGAGACTGGCTAAGCAACTCCAGAACCTTGAAATGCTTCTTACGGAGCCATTCCTTGCCAGTTGCCCTGGCTGTGTGATTAGAGTCATTGTCATGCTGGAAGTCCCAGCCACGACTGATCGTCAATGCTTTTACTGAGAGAAGGAGGTTGTTGCCCAAAATCTCCTGATACATGGCCCCATGCTCCCTTCAATACAGTGCAGTCATTCTGTCCCCTTTGCAGAAAAGCACCCCCAAAGTATGGGTGAGTTCACATCAGCGTTATGGATTCCGTTTGTGTTTTCCGTTATAACATGGTTAAAACGGAAAATAACGGAAACCATAAGACGGAAGTCAAAACGGAAGCCTTTAGAGGCATTCCGTTTTGATCCGTCATAATAGAAGCCTATGAGAATCATAATGGATCCGTTTGGTTCCCGTTACGCAAGACGGAAAACAAAGTCCTGTCGACAGGACTTTTTTTTCCATTCTACATAACGGAACTCAGACGGATCCGTTATGATTCTCATAGGCTTCTATTATGACGGATCAAAACGGAATGCCTCTAAAGGCTTCCGTTTTGACTTCCGTCTTATGGTTTCCGTTATTTTCCGTTATAACCTTGTTATAACAGAAAACACAAACGGAAAGCATAACGCCGATGTGAACCCACCCTATGATGTTTCCACCCCCCCATGCTTCATGGTCGGGATGGTGTTCTTGCGGTTGTACTCATCCTTTTTCTTCCTCCAAACAAGGCGAGTGGATTTGATACCAAAAAGTTCTATTTTGTTCTCATCTGACCACATGACCTTCTCCCATGCCGCCTCTGAATCATCTAGATGGTCACTGGTGAACTTCAAATCGGTCCGGACATGTACTGGTGTAAACATGGGGACTTTGCGTGCCCTGCAGGATTTTAATCCATGACGGCGTAGTGTCTTACTGTTATCTTTGAGACTGTGGTTCCTGCTCTCTTCAGATCATTGACCATGTCCTCCTGTGTAGTTCTGGGCTGATTCCTGACCTTTCTCAGAATCATCCTTACCCCAGGAGGCGAGATCTTGCATGGAACCCCAGACTGAGGAAGATGGACAGTCATCTTGTGTTTCTACTATTTTCTATAAATTGTGCCAACAGTCGCTTCTCATCAAGCTGCTTGCCTATTGTCCTCTAGGCCATCCTAGCCTTGTGCAGGTCTACAATTTTGTCCCTGGTGTCCATAGACAACTCTTTGGCCTTGGCCATGGTGGAGGGGAATAAGTGCAGAGTAGGAGGGCTTCTTAAAGAAAAACTAATAGTTCTGTGAGAGCCAGAATTCTTGCTGGTTGGTAGGTAATCAAATGCTTATTTGCAATAAAATGCCATTTTTAAAAAAAATTTGTGATTTTCGAGATTTTTTTTTTTTTTTAGATTCTGTCTCTCAGAGTTGAAGTGTAACTTCGATAAAAATTACAGACTTCTCCAATCTTTGTAGGTGGGAAAACTTGCAAAATTGCCAGTGTATCAAATACTTATTTTCCCTACTGTATATTAACCGTGTTTTTTCACCTGTTATCCTAAAACATATCTTCTTAGATACAATAAAATACGGTGCCCTAAATGATGTGAATTAAAATTACAATCCCTCTCAGTTAGTTTATTATAGTAGTCAGTAATGGCCACATCTTTAATGTGGGTGGCATGTATAACTGTTTATACCAATTGTGGCATTTATTTTGTTGTGATTACCAGTCAAGCAGTTTGTGATATTTTTACAGTAAGTGTTCGTCCATCATAGATCATTCTCAAAGATTATAACAGTGACGTTTATCTCTCTCTAATGCTGTTTATTATATTGATTAGGGTTGCAGCGGTAACCGGTTCCACGGTATACCACGGTAATGAAATGCACGGTTATCAAACCGTGGGCATTTGCTTATTACCGGTAAATGGCGACAAGACTTTTTAGTCTTGTCGCCATTTGCGCCTGGACCCGACCGCATTACTGATACTAGGCTGCGCTACTGCGCAGCCTAGTATCAGAGGACATGGAGAAGATAAAATAAAAAAAATCACTTACCCGTCCGGCGCTCCTCCTCTTTTCCGGGTCGCGCTGTACTGTCCTGACCGCGTACAGCGTCAGGACGTAGTGCGCGCACTCTGACCTGACGCTGCACGCTGTCAGGTGACAGTGCAGCTACGGGAGACTAAGGAGCGCCGGACACCGGAGAGGAGCCGCAGCGCAGGAAAAGTAAGTGATTTTTTTTATTTTATTTAGATGGTGGGCTGAAGGGGCCACAGTGGGCTGATGGGGGCACAGTGGGCCGATTTGAGGTCTGAAGGGGGCACTGGGGCCAATCTGAGGTCTGAAGGGGGCACTGGGGCCAATCTGAGGTCTGAAGGGGGCACTGGGGCCGATCTGAGGTCTGAAGGGGGCACTGGGGCCGATCTGAGGTCTGAAGGGGGCACTGGGGCCGATCTGAGGTCTGAAGGGGGCACTGGGGCCGATCTGAGGTCTGAAGGGGGCACTGGGGCCGATCTGAGGTCTGAAGGGGGCACTGGGGCCGATCTGAGGTCTGAAGGGGGCACTGGGGCCGATCTGAGGTCTGAAGGGGGCACTGGGGCCGATCTGAGGTCTGAAGGGGGCACTGTGGGCCGATCTGAGGTCTGAAGGGGGCACTGTGGGCCGATCTGAGGTCTGAAGGGGGCACTGTGGGCCGATCTGAGGTCTGAAGGGGGCACTGTGGGCCGATCTGAGGTCTGAAGGGGGCACTGGGGATGATCTGAGGTCTGAAGGGGGCACTGGGGATGATCTGAGGTCTGAAGGGGGCACTGGGGATGATCTGAGGTCCGAGGATTAGTGTATCTTTTAATAATATATGTAACAAACTGTGATACCATGATAACCGTAATACCGCGGTATTTACTGAGACGGTTATCATACCGTGAAAATTTCATACCGTTGCAACCCTAATATTGATATTATGTTCTCCTGGATATAGATTGTGTGAATATACACATCTGAATCATCTGGAGCTCCTGACAAGTCATTACTGGGATGGTCTTCCATGCTGCTTATACTGCTTATATCAAACCACCAATCTGTGATCTAATGAATTTGTGGAACAGACTTATCAGAGCATTGTGCTCATTTATACATCAGGATTTTCAGTCATTGCTCCCAATCAACATGAAAAAAAAAATCATCATTTAAATGCCAGTAAAACTAATACAATATAACAAAGTCTTCTTATAGGCCGGGTATAAGTATACAAGCTAGTCCAGAATGTAAAATATATACAAAAATCACCACATTGCATATTGTGCCTTTAATGCACGTTACAACTTTCTTCATACGAGGAATTTATCTTGTAAAAATTAAATAAAACAGGATAAAATACAAGCACGTAGGAAAGGTCCTTCAGTATGGCAGATTTTCTAAAGATGCCAGTATTTCCTTTCTTTCTTCGGCAGTGGGCATTGCAGGATTCACGCCATCTGCTCTTCTTTTCAACATGATTGTGTGCTGGAATAAAAGAAGTCAGAGATTAACACTCTCAACATGCTTGAAGTATAAATGTACCATCACCCAGCATCAGACCTCATTCACATTTGCATATTTTGGTCAGTAATTTGCATCAGTATTTGTAACCCAAAAATCAGTCCGAAATATGGCTAAGATGCAAGTCCTTCCATCATACCTGTTCTCTGCTTAAATGCCTTCTGGTTTTGGCTTAAAAATACTGTAGTGATGGCAAAATACACAATTATAAATGAAGCTTTAGGCTGTATTCACCTGCAATACAGGTAGCCTTAAAGGGCTTCTGTCAGCAGATTTGTACCTATGACACTGGCTGACCTGTTACATGTGCTCTTGGCAGATGAAGACATCTGTGTTGGTCCCATGTTCATATGTGTCCACATTGCTGAGAAAAATGTTTTTTTTATATGCAAATGAGCCTCTAGGAGCAACAGGGGCGTTGCCATTACACCTAGAGGGTCTGCTTTCTCTGCAACTGCCGCACCCTCTCCGTTTTGACTGGCGAGGCCTAAGGTGATGATTAGAGATGAGCAAACGTGCTCGTAACGAGCACTGTACCGCTCGGCTCCCCTGCGCTCGCATGGGCGCAGGCAGCCGCTTCCGTCGGGTGAGGAGGACGGAAGCGGCTGCCTGCGCCCATGCGAGCGCAGGGGAGCCGAGCGGTACAGTGCTCGTTACGAGCACGTTCGCTCATCTCTAGTCATGATGTTTTTACTTCAGTTAGAACAAGATAGTGTGAAGATGGTGAGTTCAGACAGTTTGGACAAAATGCACTAAATATTTCCTCATTTTAACCCTGCAACGCACTGGGAGTTATAATTGGTTGATGCACATTTTGTATATAACGTGGTTTTATCTTTTCAAACACTGAGGCAGACTTATTAATACTATATAATATTAAGGCAGCTCAAACTAAGAGGAGCCAGTCAGAAGACGCACCAAATCTATCACGCAGTATGATAGATTTGCCACATCTTGCAATGAGCAAGACACATTTCTATTTCTTAGACAAGTTCAAAGCTTGGCTTACTTTACACAATTATGTTGCACCAAAAACCGTAATAATAAATCTGGTGTATTTTCCAAAACCATGTTGCCATGACACCTAGTGCAGACATAATACAAGATGGCAGACCCGGAGGCCACTGCTGGGCCTACATCTGCCATGACAACCCCTTGGCACCCTGCCATTATGTCTGTGCATGCAAGGAAGGGAGGGGGGCTGCAGACACACAGAACACCTTCCTTAAAACCACTTGGATGGAATTATGCAGTCACTATTGATTGCAGCATCTAAGGCAGGGGTAGGCAACCTCTGGCGTTGCGTCCCAGCATGAATACTTGCTCTGCATTTCTCAGAACTGTCACAGAAAGGAATGGAATCGTACTTTCACAACAGCTGGAGTGCCGAAGGTTGCTGACCCCTGATCTTAGGGGGTTAAACTGCTGGGATCAGACTTATCTCCAGTCCCTGCAGTTGCAGCAGAAACAGGGTTATGCAATACCCACCAGCTCCTGATCTCATAGGTGTACTGACAGCACCTGAAAGCTTAGAGAGTGGGATCCGTTTTCATTGCTGGTCGGTAACCAGTTCATTTATGCTACAAGTTCGCATCAGTTAATAACAGTATCTTGCCAAAAACATCAGTGAAGTCTCGCAAGCAGAGTCAAAAGTGTAAATTTACCCTACACACCCCAAAAACATACATATCACATACATATGTCTCCATGTCCCAACCATGTATTAGCATTTTTTGATGCCCTCATGTATGCACTTTATATAATGAAGCACATGTCAGTATTATAATTGCTTGAAAAAGGTCCTGTGATAGGACTGAAGCGTTGCGTTTGTTAATTTGTGAATACAAGTGTTTTTTTTATACTTTTCATAATTTTGGAGTTCTGTGGAATTCCGTTTCGTAGCCCCGCAAAAAATATAGAGCGTGTCCTATTCTTGTCCCTTTTGTGGACAAGGATAGGCATTGTTACAATGGATCCACAAAAAACGGATTCAACACGGATGTCACACAGACATCATCCGTGTTTGCGGACCACAAAATACATGCGGTCGTAGGCATGTAGCCTTAATGTGAAGATTTTACATTGAGATTTGTGAACACTGACACCCATTACAGTGCTGCTTTTTTCTGCTATATTTCCATGTAGATAGCCAAAAAGGGAGGTTGCGTTATCTCAAAAACTGTAGCATAATTTCCAAACTGCTTCATACTTGGAGTAGTAGTGTAACACCAGGTAGAAGAGCTCCAACCTAGACAACTGAGCTATATTCTGCAACCAGTGGGGAATTGATGGAGAAAAGGTGGTCCAGTAAAGTAGGATCAAAGATTTAGCCATCATTAATGAATGGAACCACGGAGCTTTAAAGAAATTTCTAAGGAAGCTTGGCCATAAATTCAGGGATATTAGCCTGTGGGGGAGAACAATTGTGGCCTGACATATATTGGCCATAACAGATTGAGTGGCAGGTTTCTCTGATCTCCCTTTAACAATTCAAGGTGGCTTGTGGTGGTTGCAGGAGACCAAAGATAGTAGTGACCTCTAGTATGTGCAGCACTCTCCATTGACAAACCACCAACTAAAGTATAACAGATCCCTGTCACCGTTTTCTAAGATCTAAGCAGTTTTATACAAAATAGGACCTTATTTTTTTTAAATCAAATATGTTTGTATGACGTTTTGGCAAAGGTAAAGAGATAACAACAGCGGCAAATCAGGGAAGCACCATGTTATTCATGTACTGCTTATTGGATTCAGAGTTTTATTCACATTTCTATTAGAGCTGAACTTACCCAAAACTTTCTGCACTGTTTATATCTGTGAAAATATAACGTACACATGTCTCTTTGGTAGTTGTTGACATCCAAGCATTTTGCTGCAGCATCACTTTCCTTTAAGAGAAGAAGGAAATAATTATTTTATCCATAATGTATATGGGTTGTTTCAGTTAAAGGAAATCTGTCACCAGGATAATCACTATTGAAGTAAAGCCATGGCCTAATAGCACTTACTACCTTATTTCCAGATGTGCCTTTGTTTCAGCAATAGATGCTTTCTATCTTCTGAAAATCCAGTTTATTTGGTATGCAAATGAGCCAGTAAGGTGCCCAGAGGGGCGTCACTCTTGCAGGAAGGAGCCCAGGCACGCCTCCTGCTAGTGCCCCGCCCTCATGCTGGGAGCAGGGGAAAGGGGGCGGGGTTATGGATTAAATGTGATGTAGGACGTGTGCCTGGGCTCCTTCCTGCAAGAGTGATGCACAGTAGAAAATCTAATGCTCAGGCACCCTCTCCTAGGAAGGTGCCCTAAATAAATGGCAACAATAATCAGCAACAATAATGTACAGCAATAATCGATAATGTACTACTACTATGTCCATGTCGCAGCTTAAAGCATCTACAGAGATCTCAACATTTTACATGAATTCAACCAACCTCTAGACATGGATTGATATCAACATCTCTCATCTTCCTTTGTGGGGACATCTTGTTCAAGAACTAGAACATATAAAGCAAATATAAAATCACACTTTCACTCTTCTCATCAATATCTATGCAGTGTTATTATATACTATTATCCCACAAATTTATATGTTCGTTTTTTACTCACATATCTACTTATTTTTAAGGACTTTCCATTCTGGGGGTAGGCAGAAGCTCAAGATGAACTGCAATTAGCTCGTGCATAGAAAATAGTCCCTCACATATAGACCCAGAGATGGATACTGTATGCAGTGTCCTGACAATTTCCACTAGATTTCGGTTTCAGTGAACTGCAGGAGGATGCGCCTAATTTTTGAAGAGGTGCACGTGCCTCATCATAAATTCAACGCGTCCCCAGGGGAAATCATAGACTGGCATAAAACGCTGGTCTATGATAAATTCCCCACAATATTTTATTGCATGTATACTGCAATAATACTTCATTTAAAACGCTCTATTAATTGTAAGTAATACTTTTCATGGGATAACTCCTTTAAAGAAAAAAAAAACACCCCACGAAAAAAATAAAAATCCCATCATTTTAAAGGTGAAATCTACACAAATATGAAAATATTCAGTTTACACCAAAATTCCTTAGCCTACATCTTCAGGGGTCCTGAAGGCTGAGGTATTTGAGTTGTGGAGCATTCCCTCAATGAAAAAAATATATTTAAAAAAAAAAAAATCTTAATTGTGTGAATGGCAATATACCGTAGATCACGACTTTCAGGCTCCATTTGAGTATGGACGTTGGTGGTTAAAGTGGTTGGCAGCTGTATACCAGGAAACATTACCAAGCATTTATTCCTCTTTATTAGACGTTAAACGGGTATTCCCATCTCACAAATGTAGTTTGTATAATTAGATATAGCCATACCAGTATTATTACTGATAGAATGTATTTATATAAAATGTACAGTTTAGAAGATTTCCCTATTTGTATATCCATTGCCCCACACACATCAGTCAGGCCGTTGCCCCTAGTTACGACCACCGCGGCCATGTAGTAGTGGTGACCGGCTTGTTCTTGTTCAAACCCGCTCTGAGGTAACTGCTGTATTGTGAATGCACATTGCATGACCATGTGGAGACACATCTTAGGGTTGTAGCATTTTTGTCTGCGCTTCCAAAACGCAGAGAAACGGATCCTGTTCCAAGATCAATTCATCTCTATAGAGCAGGATCCGTTTATAAAGTCTGCATTTTGGACGGATCCTGACCATTGCGTTTTGAATGGGTAGCGTCCAAAATGCAGATGTGAAAGTACCTAAGATGTGTCTCCTCATGCTCATGTGCGTTCACAATACAGCAGTTACCTCAGAGCGGGTTTGAACAAGAACAAGCCGGTCACCACTACTACATGGCCGCGGTGGTCGTAACCAGGGGCAACGGCCTGACTGATGTGTGTGGGGCAATGGATATACAAATAGGGAAATCTTCTAAACGGTACATTACATATAAATACATTCTATTAATAATAATATTGGTATGGTTATATCTAACTATACAGACTACATCTGTGAGATGGGAATACCCCTTTAAGGGCAGTTTTCATGCTTTTCCTGCCTTCCGTCAGGTCTAGACTGGGATCCCATCCATAGCTTGGCCGCTGTTGGAGGGGCATGTGAGCAAAACATCATCATGTCTCTGCCACTGAAACACAGCGCGCTCGACTCCCACTGGATGCGCAGATGGCAGGAGCATTGTGATTCAATGGAGAAGGTATGAAGACTCCCTAGAATTTATAAGAAAGGTGACTGAGTAAGGCTGGGTTCACATTGTGACTACTGTGCAGATTCCATGGGGAATTGCATTTTCATGCAGAAAACGTACCAAAATCCAAGAGGAAAATGTGACACGTGAACAATTCCATATATATTCTCTAAATTAACTATTAAAAAGTCTGATGGGCAGGAAACATGGGACTAACTCAGATGTCTTCAGCTGCCAAGTGCACATGTAACAGGTCAGCCAGTGTCATAGGTACAACTCTGTTGACAGATACCGTTTAATAAAACCAATTTAAAACAAACCACTAAGGCCCCATTCACACGACCGTATAAATGGGGCCGTATGTATTCCGCAAAATTGCGGAATACATGCAGCCCCATTCACTTCTATGGGAGCGCACAGCTGCGGCACGGAGACAGCTCCGTGCCGCGGCTCCGCATAAGAAGATAGAACATGTCCTATACTTGTCCGTACGCACAGACAAGTATAGGCATTTTCAATGGGGCCGCACGGCGTGTGTTCCGAGCGCTGCGGTCGTCTGAATGAGGCCTAAAAGGCAGCCACCTATGAATGGGGCAATTCAGGTGAATCATTGAACAGCCTAAGGATCCTTAAAGCAGAAGGGCCCTTGCACACAACTGTATGCGCTCTGAGACATGCGGGCCATATGTCCTGGAGCGGCATTGATCGTGTGCACAGCATCATATATTACAATAATGCTGTGCACATTGGGCCGCCCACGGGAATATTGTCCTGTACTCATAAGATCTTATAAGTACAGAACAATAGCACTGTGCGCGGCCAGACGTGCACAGCATTATTGTAATCTATGATGCTGTGCACACGATCAATGCCGCTCCAGGACATATGGCCCGCATGTCTCAGAGGGCATACGGTCGTGTGCAAGGGCCCGAAGACTGCACATTTTGGAGGTCCATTGTTTCTAAGATCACCAGGAGTCACGTCCAATATTGTCACATAATAACAAATGCAATAAATTGTTACAAATGGTAATTGTTTGGTCATCTATCTATCAATGTCAAATATTACTGAACCAAAAATGTCATTATTTATCACATTACTACCACATAACATAATACAACCAACTGCCTACAAATGTGAACTACACGGCTATGCAGCCCTATGTTCAGCAAGCTGCGATGCCCTGACACCTTTCTATCACAGACAATGGTAACAGTACCATTTTCAGCAATTTGCACCACAGTAAGGCCTCGCTCACTCTTCAGTGTTTGGTCAGCGAATTCAATCAGTGATTTGTGAGCCAAAACCAGAAGTGACGCCTATACAAAGATAAGGTATAATGGAAGGATCTGCACCTGTTCTGTAGTTTTGACCCGCACCTGCTTTTGGCTCACAAATCACTATGTGGTTCCAGTACAGAAAATCATTACAGCTATGGCCATCTTAAGGGAATGACTACTAATTAAAACACTTAAAGAGTATTCCCATCTCACAAATGTAGTTTGTATAGTTAGATATAGCCATACCAATATTATTACTAATAGAATGTATTTATATAAAATGTACCGTTTAGAAGATTTCCCTATTTGTCTATCCATTGTCCCACACACATCAGTCAGGCAGTTGCCCCTGGTTACGGCCACTGGAGCCATGTAGTAGTGGTGGCCGGCTTGCTCTTGTTCAAACCCGCTCTGAGGTAACTGCTGTACTGTGAACGTCCATTACATGAGCATGTGGAGACATATCTTAGGGTTGTAGAATTTTTGTCTGCGCTTCCAAAATCATCTTGTGTTCCAAGATCAGTTTATCTCTATGGAGCAGGATCCGTTTATAAAGTCTGCATTTCGGACGGATCCTGAGCATTGCGTTTTGGACTGGTTGAGTCCAAAACGTAGATGTGAAAGTATCCTAAGACTTGTCTCCACATGCTCATGTAATGTGCGTTCACAATACAGCAGTTACCTCAGAGTGAGTTTGAACAGGAGCAAGCCGACCACCACTACTACATGGCCACGGTGGTCGTAACTGGGGCAACGGCCTGACTGATGTGTGTGGGACAATGGATATACAAATAGGAAAATCTTCTAAACGGTACATTTTATATAAATACATTCTATTAGTAATAATATTGGTATGGCTATATCTAACTATACAAACTACATTTGTGAGATGGGAATACCCCTTTAATGGTATTATCCTGTGTCAAAGGTTAAGGGTACCTACACACAAATTGCTGCACCCAAACCACACCAAAAAAGACAACAGCCTGGAGGGGGCGCTCTAATTTCTATAAAAGAGTTTTCTAGACATGCTATGTGACCTGCATAGAGAACACTGGGGGGGGAATTTATCATTAGGAGAATATTTGAAGTCAGTTTTGCTTGCATCTATGTCGGAGTACTTTCTGCCACATTTATCAAACATCACAGGTTGTTTGATAAATGTGTCTTGTCCTTAAACCTAACACTTCTGTCTAGAGAAGCTACTCCACTTTTCCTACTCCACCCTCCTCCTGGAGTGAGATTGCGACTATTTTGCGACTTTTTTTAAAAAGTCGCAATGATAAATCTGGAGTGAAACTCATTAACATGGCTAACCACACCCACTTTTCCACCCATATTACAAACTGGAGTGAGTTGTGTACACATGTAAAAAGTCGCAAAAAAATGCGCAAAAAAGTCGCAAAAGCCCTATCGTGCGACTTTTTGAAGACAGAATTTTGGAGTGAAGGTGTGATAAATCAGGGCCTGGGTGTATACACGGGGTGCATACAAGCTGTGACCATTACCTATTGTAAACTTTGGATCAGGTGTTATCTATACAAAGGTGTTACCTGTCTTTGTAATCCTGCCTGTTATGATAATAGGCTCAGTGGTTAGCACTGGTGCTTTGCAGCGCTGGGGTCCTAGGTTCGAATCTGACCAAGGACAACATCTGGATGGAGTTTGTATGTTCTGCCCGTGTTTGCATGGGTTTCCTACTAAACTTCCCTATCAGTATGTCTTTGGACTTAGATTGTGAGCCCCACTGGGAACAGCCCGGTGCTAATGTCTGTAAGGGCTCATGCACACGGTCCACAATACACGGGCACCAGCCGTGTGCACCCCGCATCACGAATCGTGGACCCATTCACTTTAATGGGTCCGCAATTCCAGAGATGCAGAACGGAGGCGCGGATCGGAACCCTGCGGAAGAACTACAGAGTGCTTCCGGGGTGTTTCTGGCCGTGCCTCCGCATGCACCACTTTTCTGCGATGCGGATCGCGGACCCCATTCAAGTGAAAGGGTCTGAGATCCAAATGTGGCAGCCCCACGGTCAGTGCGGTCCACATCACGGGCACTGACGGCACACGTTTGTGTGCATGAGCCCTAAAGCACTGCAGAATATGTCAGTGCTATATACGTGAGTAACATAAAAAGTGATATTACTGCTGAAAAGTCATCTCTACAGAACAGGAAGTTTTGACATATTATTAGGGCTAGTGCGAAAACTCTAATATTTTAGTTTTATTTTTTGCAATACAGATGGCGACATGGGAAAAAGTTACCAAAAATTCTGAAAAACAAATTGAGTGATATAAAAACTTTTTAACAATTAAACAATAGGTCATTTTTCTTAGGACACATTCCTTTTAGGGTACCTGCACAGATTTCTGTGCGTTTCCACACCAAAAATTGCATATGTTACTTGCAGTTTTTGTTGCAGATTTGCTGCAGATCTCACCTTTGCATTGCAAAAGGTGAAATCCACACAAAAAAAATAAAATAAATTTGCAAAAACAATGGACTTGCAGATTTTTAAAATCCGCACGACAAGTCAATTTAGCATGGAAAGAAAAAAAAAAAAAAGGGCGAGTGCTTCTTAATATTTGTAAGCCAAAGCCACAGAGAAGGTAAATGTCTTTCCGTTATTATATCTTTTCTCTGTAGGTTCCTCTCCTGGTTTTGGCTTACAAATACTAATGAAAAATACTGACCATGTCAAAGTGGTAGGTAAACCTTTTCTAAACCCAAACCAAGTTGCATTCACGCTGCTTTGAGGGGGACCATACTCCTTGGAGCCTATCACAAGGTAAAGAAAACATCTTCTGAAAATATATCCTGTGCCTCAACCACCTCATCTTGGACCTGATGTGGGACACTAGGGTTAAAGAGTTGTCTCAAAGTCAACCCCTTTACAGAAGCTCAATTTGGGCATAGAGATATCATAGGGGGAGTTTGTGGGGCATCTATGGTACAGAATGGACGGGTGCTCTGCAAGAACAGCCCTCAGCCCACCCACACGTTACATAGACAACCATTCCAACATAAAAGAATCCTAAGACTACCAAGGCCTGGCCAGTAGAGATGAGCGGAAGCGGCTGCCTGCGCCCATGCGAACGCAGGGGAGCCGAGCAGTACAGTGTTCGTTTCAAGCACGTTCGCTCATCTCTACTGGCCAGTAACCCGTCCCAATCACAAAACATTCCCATGAGGCTTTAAAAGAAGCTTTTGACTACCTTGTTTTATTTTTCTGGCTGAACTGACTGAGGGCGCACTAGAGAAGAAGCTGCATTGGCCAAGTCTTGCCCAATAAAGCATTCACACAAATGGTGGCACCCATTTATGATAGATACTGACAACATTACCGTTGGGCTAAACACACAACGCAACACTCACCTACAACTTTTTCTCAAAATCACAGTTGTAATACAGCGACAGCAAGTTGCACATATTTTTGTGTCTCGCAACTTCTCACATATCGACCTATGGCACTCCGATTGGGGTGAAACTACAACTCCCGACATGCATACCTGCTTGAAGTAAATGATGTATGCTGGGAGTTGAAGTTTGACAAGAGGTGGAGAGCCAGAAGTTGCCGACTTCAACATTAAGGGGCTGTTCAGATGGCTGTAGTATTGCGGATCCGCAATACTATGGATGCCACCCGGCGTGTGTTCCGCAATTTGGCGCCCCGTTCAAAATGCCTATTCTTGTCCGCTGTTACAGACAAGAATAGGACATGTTCTATAATTTCCAGCGGAGCCACGGCTTGGCAAGATCGCGTGCCAGCCATTGAAGTGAACGCTAAGGGGTTATCCACCTTTTTCTTAACGAGGACCTGTCCTTTGGATAGGTCATTAGCAAGGTCCCATTGAAGTGAATGGGCCTGAGTTGCACGCAGGCTACGTGACCTATAGTCGTGATGTTACTGGCCTGGGGGAAGCTGCAAAAAGACCACGGCACAACTGCAAACACTTCAGCCTTCTCAAATAGCTGATCGGCAGGGGTCCCAGTTTCGGACCCTGCAGATCAGATGCTGATGACCTATCCCAGGGATGCTCAACCTGTAGCCCTCCAGCTGTTGCAAAACTACAACTCCCTGCATATCCTAATAACTGTACGTTTTCCAGGCACGCTGAAAGTGGTAGTTTTGCAACAGCTGGAGGGCTACAGGGTGAGCATCCCTGATCTATTCAAAAGATAGATCACCATTAAGAAAAAGGTGGACAACCTCTTTAAAGAGGACCTGTCAACTCTCCAGACATGTCTGTTTTAGTAACTACTAGCATTCCCCATGTAATAACAGTTCTGGAGCATCTATTCTAATGAGCTTATGTTCTGCCATTCTCCTAGAAGTTTATGAATATTGGTACAGATGGGTGTTACCAACTGGGGGGGGGGGTCCCTGCACAGTCTGACGCAATCCAATCAGTGCTGCTAGTGTGAGACTGTGCAGGGACACTCCCAACCAGTTACTCCCATCTGTACCTTTTTCCATAAATTTCTAGCAGGAATAAGAGAAGAATGGCACAACATAGAATCATATGAATAGATGCTCCAGAAATGTTATTACATGGGAAGTAGCTACTAAAACAGACATGTCAGGAGAGGTGACAGATCCTCTTTAAAAGTGTTTTTTTGAGATTTTATAACTGTTGACCTACCCTTAAGATAGGTCATCAGTATCTGAGTATCTGATAGGTATGGGTCCTACACCTGGGACCCCCACCGACTAGCTGTTTTAGAAGGCACCAGCACTCCTACATGCTTACCAAGCACAGCGCCATGCATTGTATAGCGCTGGTATCACAGCTCAGCCTCATTTACTTCTATGGGACAGAAGTAAATGAGGCCACATGATGTCACATAGCGTAGGGAAAGCTGTGAGAAGGCCACAGTGCTACTTCTCAAACAGTTGATCGGCGGAGGTCCCGGGTTTTGGACCCCCCTGATTGGTATAAAAATTTCTGAAAAAAAAAACCTTAAATGGCCACTTCACAGGGTAGGTATGGACTGCAGCTATTCATTCTCTGGGAGCTGGTATGACACAGTGTGGGTGCTATACGTGTACAGAAAGCAAGAGAAGGGGAACACCAACGCCCCTGTAGAGACAGTCCAGAAACCGGCTACTGGGGCACATTATAAGCTGTGATCACATTCAATGAACCTTCTTTACACTGTGCTCAGCAGCTCCAATATACAGGTGTCTATGGGGCAGCGGAAGGAAAATGCAATTTATGATAATCCTAGACTATGGCAACCTGGTGCACAAGAGTCCTGCAAAGGGGTAACAAGCAGTAAAGATGATACATAGTATCAGTTCACACAACTGATACAGATTTCCAGATTAGTAAATATATCCTGATACAACCCCAATGTCTGCAGTCACCTGATGACTGGGAAATATACCGGGCTGCAGGTCAAAAGTCAAGCAGTGGAAGGAAGCTCCTATGCCATGTGAAAAGTGACAGGTCACCGCCTGAGTGACAACCCATCTCCTATCAGTGCGACGGTGGGCACAACACCCAAGAGCCGTGACCCTGACACAGGCGGCAAGGGCAGCAGTGTGACTGAAGGAGACATGTGCGGCAGACTGCACACATGGTCCGGCCGGGTGTCATGTTGTGTCATTGTGTGCAGGTCGTGTGCTTGTGGTGGAGGAGACGTGCAGAGGCGCGTCCGCACTCACCTCCCAGCTGCCCCGGGCGGCCGTGACACTAGGACGAGAATGGTGACATTACCGTCAGCCAGGAAGGTGACAACTACACCCTCTCACAAGCCGGACAACTCCAATTCGAAATACGTCAACTTGTAGCCTCGCACACCTTTAAGTAGTTGGACAGACTAACCTGCTGACTAACCCCCGCCCATGAAGTATTAACATATCAGCCACCCTATCACCGAACAAGCTACCCTAGACCGACAGCAGCAGCGTCCAATGACGTTAGGCACCGCCCCCATCATCTCTCCACCTCAGCACCGCCTCAAAACAGCGCTCACAGATGACTGACGTCCGCGTTAGGCAATCCCAGGCACCGACGGTGACAGCACTGAAAACCGGATTGGTGGACGCTCTGAAGAAATCCAGCCAAGGGGCGTGGCGAGGGCGGAGAAAGAGGAGGGGATAGAGGTGGGCGCGTCTCCCGGGGCAAGTTGGGCTGCATCGCAGCGCATACACTACAATGGCTGCTGGAGAGAGGGGAAAGCAAACAATTTCCAGGCCCGCAGCGTCCAGGCAAAAATATGGGAAAAAAATTATTAAAAAATCGGAAAGGCACCTAAACCCCGGAAATCGACCGCAGGAAGGATGTTAAGGCTCCAGCGGTGAGTTTGCAGGGGGTTTGGACTGGCGCAGCCACCTCTGAAGCATAAAAAATCAGGGTTATTTAAATTATGGGAAAGGGGGGGACGAGAAAAGGAGGAGGAGGGGGGGGAAGAGAGAGAGAGAGGAAAAAAAGTTATTGGAAATCACCCCCTCCTCTCCTTCTGGTGCAGGGACTTTATTGGGAGCAAAATCCGGGGGGGAGCGGAGAAAGTTTCAGAAGAAAAGTCCTATTTATCTGTAATAATCAATTTCTAAATAAATTAATGAGAGCTGGCATGCTGCTCTGGAGATAGGGCTCAGGTCTGGGCATTACTGTGGCTTTTTTGGGGTCCCGAGCACTTTTTTGGGGGGGCTTGTTGGAGTCAATTCAATGTCGTTTAGTAAAGTTTGCAAAAAAAAAAAAAAAGTTTGCTGGGAAGTTTTCGTTTTTCTTTCTTTCACTTAATATTGTGACAGGAGCAGAGCTGGGAGCGGGGAGAGGAGGGAGGGAGAGGGAGCCGGGCAAAAAATAAGGGCAAAAAAATCTGCAAAAATCACCCGTTCACCCCAAAGGCTCCAAACCTCCCCCAAAGTTATTCCAGAGCACCCACCGTCCCCCTGTGATGTCTCAGTCCACATCCCACGGTTTCTTGCGTTATTTCCATGCTGTTGTAAGGAAGTGGGTATGTGGAGCTAAGGTCAGGAAAGTTGTCTCCCTCCCCTCCCCCCCCCTTCATGTTTAATAAGAGGGGGGTACGCTGATTTCAGTGATACCCCATAACCCCCCTTCCCCCTGAAAGTGGATTTGTGCCTGGATTCTGGCAGAGGGGGAGATGGAGGACGGGTTACTGGGACAGCTTGTTGTCAGTATCATAAACAACCAAAATGGAGGGAGAATAGAGGCATAAACCAAATAAAAAATGCTCAAAAATAGTTAGAACCCCCCAGTCTGGCTCTGTGGGTGGTTTTGTGAATGGATCAGGGTCCTGAGTGACCCCGTGCAGTTTAGGAGTCATTGGAGATTTTTCCTTTTTTTAAAAAAAAAATATTTATTTATTTATATTTTCTTTGCAAACTTTCTATAAGTTCCAGACATGGTGAGCAAGTTGTTGTACTTGCATGCTGGAAGATGCTGGTTAGATCTGAGGATCTCTGGTGGGTTTTTAATGTATAGGTTTTTTTTTTTTTTTTAAATTCTTTTTTACAGTCTGTACCCAGGGCTTTTCCCATTGGGCAAGATCTATGACATAATAAATGCAAGTGTTTTTTTGTTTTTTTTTTTTTAGTGGTTTTGGAGGTGATGTAAATTATCTCCCTTGTCACTTTTCTCCAGGCTTTAAAAAAAAAAACTTATCTTTGCAATGCAAGCTCTTGCCTCCCCCCACCCCCCTGCTGCTGTGAAACACTGAGCCATTGCACTGCTGTGCTGCAGCCTGGGCTCTTCATAGTGGAGGACTGAGCTGATGTGAGCAAGGGGGAAGTAGCATCTTGCTTCAGGGTTCTACCCCTGCTACATGTCACCTGCTGTAACCATCCTCTGCTGCCTTCCTGGGTCTGCAAGGAGATGGAGTGTTGCTGATGTTGCTCCCAAATGGGCTTGGGGATCTTTTTCACCAAGTTCTCCTCTGTCCCTGGATGCTTTTGTGGCATAGCAGACAAGTTACCTGTGTGCTAATGTGAATACCTTCCAATGATGCCAGTGGTTTCTGTGTCCCCAATGAGGGGTCAGCATGCCTTGTGCCTGCTCACAGCATGGTTCCATGGACTCTAAATAAAGTTGTTTTGGACTGTTTTGTCCTTGTATTTTTGGGTGTTGTATTAATCATGGATTCTGTGTCACTTCTTAGTATCTCAGTTTGGGGGAGGGGGATTCTGTATTGTGGTGGGAACCTGGTGAGAAGATTATGGCCTCCATGTTTTAGAGAAAATCATGCAAAACTGGTCAGATGTGCTGCTTATATTATTTCAAAGTAAATGCTGAAATATGACCCTGTAGCTGTGAGGAACCATGACATTGTATAGCAGTGCTACCCTGGTGACTTCAATCACAGATCCATTGTACTTCCTATATATGTAAACAGCAGTGGGACTTTATTTTTATTTTTTTTTAGACTTTTTTTTGTCTGACATCTAGTCAAGTCCATAATCGTCTAAAAGTTGCTTGACTTCATAGTTTTAGTCCACTCATTGTTGTCTGTTATGCTATTCGTATTCAGTAGCATTTATGCTGTGTTAGATGCCAGGGATTATAGTCCTGGGCACTGATTTGTTATTTTTTAATACTATAAAATTCTTATTATTGTGACAGATGCCTATTACGTTTTCTGTTCACCAAAGGTGACCGAATCCCCTGGCTCCGCTCAGTTTGTACATACTATGTGTAGGTCTGACAGTAGCAGCCATTTCTATGTCAGGAATAGTCTATTTGCAATGTCATTTTGTGGATGTAACAATCTTGCTTTGAGTTTTTATGCTGTTTTCAACCTTTGTGCGTTGTAGTGTGCACATAGATCTCTTTTCTGAGCTTTGTGTTGACTGAGTGACATGTTTTAAATATCCATGTAAAGTTGGGCCTGTTCCAGTAAGTTTAATGGCAGCCATTTATAGGTGACCTGCAGTATAGACACCACAGCAGATCAAGAATATTGTTGCAAATCTTTGTTTTTATAAAGGACTGTTTTATAATGTTTCTTGCAGAAAACATTTGTTTTGTGCTTTTATTAAAAATAAAAAACAAAAGATTATTTTGCTGGAGTTTCATACACTTTTCTTTTGTTCTGGGTAGTAAAGTAATACAGAAACTATAGAAATGTGTCCATACTTTACAACTTTGAATTGATCACAATAGTCTGTAGTAGTGACCTCTTTGAAATCTGCAATTTTTAATTTTGATAACATTAGTATATCATCTAACCATGTATTATTTCCTTTATTCTAGGCATTGAATGTAGGTTATTGATATACTTTGCTATATGGTTTATCCACTTCCTATAGAAAGGTTTATTACCTGCCTCTGATATTGTATATATTTTGAATGGGGGGTTTATCTTTATGCTATGCTTATATTTGATACAAATAGGATATTTTGGTTAGTTTTTTTTTTTTTTTTCAAATGTACACTTTTTTTAATTTTGATCTTTATATTGCTTATATTCAAATTCACCTAGAAGGGACATTTTGAACTATCTACATCTTTAGCACCTTGTGATGGCTAAAGGGAGCACGTTAGTATGATATTACATTGAAGAAGGTGATTCATCAATTAGAAATGTACATAAGTATTTGTAAATTTCTTTATGGACTTTAAATGAATTTGTATCTAAACAATGTAATATGTAAAAATAAGACATTGTTTGCGATAATAGATATGCAGTTTATCAGGTGCTGCAATTTATTCTTTGCCTTGAGCTCTTGTGTATTGCTTTCATTCAACGTTTGAGGAACCTCCATTCCTTGTGATTGGGGCTTTGCCTAATTCAGATGAACACCAACCTAGACCAATCAGATAGAGGTGTGAGTATTGTAATCTGATACTGCTGCAAACATGGCAGAACAAGAGAAGTTCAAGCTAATACACTGGAAGTAGATTCAGCATCTTTGTACTTATGTAAAGTTGTATTTCAGAGACTGGAAACCAGATATGTGTTACATGTGAAGCTTGTAATTGTCACTTATTGTCCGTTGCTTGTTGCATTTTAATTAAAGTAATTTAACCAATAAATGGCGCAGTCGCTTACCGTACACTATCATTAGTCTGTGGTAAAGCAGCAATCATCTAATTATTGAGGTAAATAAAATATTCTTGTAAAGAAGACTGCTTGATCATTTATTGCCCTGTAAAATAGCTCTGTGGCTTGTGCACCATTGATAATTCATTCTTAAATGATATATTTATATATTTCATGTCTATTCCACTCTGTCATCTGTGATCCAACCTAATGTAAAGGGATATTCCAGATTTATTATATTTGCGTCCTATACTGTGAAGTATGAATGTATTATAAAAGTTAACTATTGTATATGTACTGTTTGAATCTGCCTAATCCATCTGAGTTAGTATAAACTTATAGATATTCCATGTAGTATATTTGTACTTTTTTATTACTGTATTGCGCTTTTTATTATTTAGACATTGTCCTTTTGTTATTTACCATAAGTTTGTGGCAAGCGCGTGCCATTTGCTGACAAATTTATGACTATAGTGCTGAGGACTAAGGAACTCTTGAAACTCAAAACTTATAGACATAAGTGTCACCAATAGGACAAGTTCCTATGTTTAGGTACAGTGCCTAATCTGACATATGAAATAATTGAATAATGCTCATAATTAGAGGTCAGTTTAGCAAAATTTGTTTTGGGTCTGATTCGGTGGAATCGGCTGTCTGATTCAGTTTGCTCCAAATAAAGATCCCCAATTGCCCTGAAAAGTTAGGTAGAGCACTGGGGTCCCCTAGGACTGTATCCAACCCCTTTCAAACTCTTTACCACCAGGACAGCATTAGTAATGTCCGTGACATGTTGGGGGTGTTCCAGATTTATTATATTTGCATCTTATACATCACATTAAGTCACGTTTATGATGTGCAAAAAAAGTTGCATCCAGTCGCAACTCTACGCAAGGTTACCCCAAGACATGCTTTCACTGAAATAGGTGTAACATTACACTTGAACCAAATTTATAAAAACTGTACAGTTTGAATCTGCCTAATCCATCTGAGTTAGTATAAACATATAGATATTCCATGTAGTATATTTGTAATTTTTATTGCTGTATTGCGCTTTTTGTTATTTAGACATTGTCCTTTTGTTTACCATAAGTTTGTGGCAAGCACATGCTATTTGGTGACAAGTTTATGACTATAATGCTGAGGACTAAGGAACTCTTGAAACTCAAAACTTGTAGACCTAAGTGTCACCAATAGGACAAGATCATATGTTTAGGTACAATGCCTAATCTGACATATGAAATAATTGAATAATGCTCATAATTAGAGATCAGCGAGTTTCCAAAAATTAATTTTGAGCCCCAATTGCCATGAAAAGTTAGGTGGAACACTGGCGTCCCTAGGACTGTATCCAAACTTTTTCAAGCTCTTTACCACCAGGACAGCATTAGTAATGTCAGTGACATGTTGCGGGTATTCCAGATTTATTATATTTGCGTCTTATACTGTGAAGTATGAATGTTTGTATTGTAGACAATACCTTTTGAATCTGCCTAATTCATCTGAGTTAGTATAAACTATAGATATTCTATGTAGTATATTAGTATTTTTTATTGCTATATTGAGCCTTTTGATATTTACAGTGTCTTTTGTCATTGTCTGCACCTCTGGGTGCTGGATATTTGTTGCGCTCATGATTGCATCTTAGACATTTGTTTAGATTATTCCAGGTGCATGCGATTAAAAGACAGATAATTACTAAAGTACAAGTGTCTCTCTAGGCAAGATGCAACAGAGAGCATATTTGTGTTACAATGACATATTTGGAAAATATATAGATATGTTATATCTTTCTGTTCCTGCTTTACCTTGAGAATGTTACAGCATTCAAGTGCACTCAAGGGGAGGGCTGATAAAGCGCACACATTTAGTATGGAAAACAAATACAATTTTGAGCCTTTTAAAGCTTATAACGGTGTAGTAGACTGAGTGTCTATGTGAAATGGTGAAAATTATTTCCTCTGGCAGAAAAAAAGCATCTTCACTATAATTTGTCGAAAAATACAATATATAAAGTAAAATAGTCTTTTCAGAAGCATAATAAAGAATAGAAGGTCCTCTTGGGCGGCTTCATTATTGATAAAAGTGTTTTGTAGTAAAATATAGTGGGTTTTACGGCTTTATTTCCATCCTTTTTGCAGTGGGTGCCAAGACCTTGCAAGGGAACCCAAGTAGAGTTGGTGTTTCATGTTGAGATCCCGAAAGTTTGCATATGGTGTCCATAATAGTAATGGCATAAACTCTTCCGCAAAGCATGGAATTGTTTTGAAAATTTGTATATGCATCTGTAATGGGTGATCAATGTGGAGAAGAATGACTATAAATTAGCAAAAATGGAGTTTTTTTAAAATTATGTAAGAACTTTACAATACTACATGTTGCTACTTACATAGAAAGAAATTATACAATTACTTTTCTGTATTATACCCTTTTAGTATGTGGTTTTGTTTCTGTTGGAAGTCATGTGGCTAAAACTTTTACACTGTTCGCTATTCAGAAACTGATGAGGAATTTTGTCTAAAATAAAACTAATAAAGGCGATATTAGGGATTGCTGTTATCATACAAGTCAATGACCACAATAGCAAATATATTAAAAGGTGGGAGATTTATCATTGTAGGTGTATTTCAACTTGGTTTTAAGATTGGACTTGCTAGGCTAACTTGTGCCAAATTTATGAGCATAGTAAATTTTTTTTTTTTTTTATAAATTTGGTTCAAGTGTAATGTTACACCTATTTCAGTGAGAGTATGTCTTGGGGTTACCTTGTGTAGAGTTGCAACTGGATGGAACTTTTTTTTGCGACATGTTGAAAAGTTGCACATCATAAATGTGACTTAAATGTGATCTACTGGCAAAACCTGACACACATGACATTGCTTGCAACATTTTTATGCCACCAAACTGGCATAGAAGATTTGTTAAATGTAATAACTCCTAATTGTTGAACTAGCTTTGTCCCCATGGAGGCTCCTAATCATTCTTTAGCTATTGTGCACTTAAAAGAACTCTGATTATTAAGGACCAAAGTTTAATTTAAATGTTTTAAATAGAATGAATTGTGACTGAGATTTGCTCGGGCAGAGTAAATACTTGCCTGGAATCATACCTCTTTTCCCAATAACCTATAGTAGGGATAGAATTGACACAGTATTTGCTTTTATTTAGAACACTTTACTTAGAATTTAATTTTGAATCACAATGTGATGACCACTTGCATGTCATGGCTCCTCCTTTGCATATCCTCGTTCTTGAACATTGGTCCAAGTTAATTACATGCGCCTATAACAAAACCTTCCAGTTTTACATTGATTACTGCATACAGAACTTCTCAAGAAGCTCCTACAAGGAGGTGTCACCTTTGTGTTGCTCTTCTCTGTTGTAGAAGATCCTGACACTTGATTTACTAGAATACACTTTGATCCTTAATAATCAGAGTTCTTTTAAGTGTGCAATAGCTAAAGAATGATTAGGAACCTCCATGGGGACAAAGCTAGTTCAACAATCAGGAGTTATTACATAGAGCTGCGAATAGCTTAGAAAAATCTGTTCCCTTAAACCTGACCTTGACAGGAGCTGGGTTTTATTCTTTCAGGGAGTATATGATTTGTTTTCTGTAACTTATTCCACTTCCAGGCTATACCCAGCCTCTTATACATTGCAGTTTTGTTACTGACAGTACACATTGTTTCGTGTGCCTGTAACAATCTGACGATTGCCATTAGTATCTACATCCTACCACTTGCACTTTTGTTCGGACGCATGGCAAGAAGGGTTGCAATTTTCTGCAATTACCTATAAACTTTACTAAAGGTCTTGCTATTCTATGAAAAATCTTTATTGCTGAGGACACTTGTCCGGATGGGCTCATCACCCACTGACTCTTCAGTTAAAGTCTTTGTTTTGTGTTTTATGAGGGCTAAGGGAGGTTTTACTAATTTGTTCAAGTATTCATTGATCTATTGGTTCCTGCCCCATTGGGGATTACTTAAACAACTGCTCTGTAGGGTTTGGAGACCATGTTTAAAAAGTTAAAAACTAAAAATTGTAAAATGAAGACACTGTAAATGGTCATTGCATTAAAAGGCAGTTATGACGGTACAAAGTAAGGTATGATATAAGAATCGAGCAGATTTGAAGTCTTATGGTAAGTTTGTGGCAAGCACATGCTATTTGGTGACAAGTTTATGACTATAATGCTCAGGACTAAGGAACTCCTGAAACTCAAAACTTAGATATAAGTGTCACCAACAGGACAAGTCATATGTTTAGATACAGTGCCTAATCTGACATATGAAATAATTGAATAATGCTCATAATTAGAGGTCAGTTTCCCAAAATTTGTTTTGGGTCTGATTCAGTGGAATCAGCTGTCCGATTCAGTTTGCTCCAAATAAAGATCCCCAATTGCCCTGAAAAGTTAGGTAGAGCACTGGGGTCCCCTAGGAGTGTATCCAACCCCTTTCAAGTTCTTTACCACCAGGATAGCATTAGTAATGTCCGTGACACTTCAGGAATATTCCAGATTTATCATTTGCGTCTTATACTGTGAAGTATGAATGTTTTCTTTAAAAAAAAAATAATAATACTAACTATTCTATATATATTGTAGACAATACCTTTTGAATCTGCCTAATCCATCTGGGTTAGTATAAACTATAGATATTCCATGTAGTATATTAGTATTTTTATTGCTATATTGCACTTTTTTGTTATTTAGACAGTGTCCTTTTGTTATTTTTCTGCGCTTCTGGGTGCTGGATATTTGCTGCGCTCATGGTTGCATCCTATACATTTGTTTAGAATATTGCAATGCATAATCTGACATCTGAAATAATTGAATAACTGCTCATAATTAGTGATCAGAGAGTTTCCCAAAATTTGTTTTGTATCTGATTCAGTGGAATCGGCTGTCAGATTAAATTTGCTACAAATAAAGAGCCCCATTTGCCCTAAAAACTTAGTTATAACACTTTGGGGTCCCCTAGGACTCTATTCAACCCATTTTAAGCGCATTACTACCAAAACAGTATTCATGTCAGTGACATCTATGACCATGGGTAAGCTGATGGTATCAGGTAGTAACAAACAGCCTGTTTAGTAACAAACTGCACTGTCAGATTTTTTTTTTTTAAATTAAAAACGGGTCCAAAAATGATTTCTTTTCGGTAGCAGATGTCTTCTTCTAACCTGTGAAATAGCGATTGCCATTTTGTGGATTCATGTGGGAGGAGTCCCAAAAAGTTTGTTGGAAACTGCTGTTTTTGGGAAGTTCATAACAAATTTGATTGGTTAAGATATGAGTGAATCAATTCTTCTCAATCCTTTTTCTCTCTGATCTTCACTTGTGACAACAAGGAATGGTTGCCCTTGCTGTAAGTGGTCATGTCCTTCAGAGACCGAAAAATACAATACCATAACTGAGTGCTGATCACAAGAAACATCCAGGTTTTCTTATGATTGACGTCTATTACAGCTTTCTCTTGTGATGTATTTATACACATTAGTCCACTTCTAGTTATAGATTTTGCTTTGTTCAAGAAGTTGAAAACTTAGGCTAAATGAACATATAGCAGTGCAATGCTTCTGCATCCTTTTGTCATCTGATCACTTCAGTCAATCACATATCATTAATGAGTTTGGGATCCTAAGGCTAATTTCATATGAGCATGTTCGGTCCAGGAAACATTCTGTGTGATGGCTTTATTTCTTGGACCAAACAATGCACTTAAGATGCCATCAGTTCCTGCCTGACCATGGGTTTCCTTTACTGTACTCACAACATTATGTGAATACTATACAGTAGAATTGTGTTCAGAGGAGCAGCCACCATGCAGAGCATGTTTCCTGGACTGAACACTTTTCATGTTATATTAAGAACCAGGAAACCAATACACTTAGAAAATTGCTGCTGATACTTTGTTGGGATGTGATCTACATCAGTGTTCTAACTTGATCCTAAAGTCTTTAGTATGGTGTCCACCATCTGGTTTAGGGCATGGATGCTGGGACATACTAAGAACCAGGCCTAATGGTCCTACTTCAGGCTTGGCTATGTAGTAAGAGGGTATTGGTGAACAGGTTCTTGAAATACTAGGAAGGTGGCAGGATGGCATCTCAGAAGTGAGAACTGTGCGTGTTCTGAGCAGTCGCTACCATTATACTGTTATTATCATGAAACTGAGATGGAATAAACAAATTAAGCATTTTGCAGTAAAATGTGCTGTTTAGCTTTTTTTTTTTATATGTGATGGGTCCTTTGACAGCAAGGTCCAGAACCAGCACCTGCTCGTTTACAGTTTAAAAAAAGTGTGGCATACACTGCAGATAAAGGAGAAGTAAATGTTATACATTCGTCGTTTTCACTTGTACCATTACTCATGTTAACCAACCTCGAAACTGTTTCTGGTACCTGTTCAAATAGTACTACACACTAAAATAAGATACATGCTGGAAAGTAGACATCTTCTCATTGTCTTCTGGTGTGATGTCTTTAATATCCTGTTCAGCTGTCTTTGAGTTTTCCTGGCCACTTACCAATACAGCACTTGTAGGGGTCGTGGTCCAGCATTTCCTTGATGACCTAGAAATTTGCATTGTTATAGAATATAAAGGCTCAATAGGACTTCTCCCAAAAGTATCAGGGTCCCCACATACATGAATTTTGTCCGCTGGTGTTTTTTACTGGTTAAAAATAAACTTTTTTTTTTTTTCTTGCCATGTTTTTTGAAACCGGCGTTTTCCCCTATAGATAAGTCACACCTGAAATTGGCAAGAGCTTTTGAGAAGAATCCAGAAAGACAAAAAAAGCCACCTAAATAAGAAAACCACCTGTAGCAAAAAATAATAAAAACTAAAAAAGTTTATGTCCTATGTTTCATATACATACGGTAGACTTTGAGCCAGCATCTGTAACTGGCATTAGTACCATAAGAAGCACAGGAGTAAAAGTGCTGACCATCCAGGGGTATGATCAGTCAGAGCTCAAGATGGCGTCTAGAGGCACAGGTTGTCAGAACAGCAGCGCGCATGCATTTCTGATTTAATATATGTTTAGTTCTAGATCAGCTGTTCAGATGTCTGGTTAACATTCTCCTCTTGGTAGATGACTGAGATGCCAGGCTTTATCTGACAATGCTACTGATGTAAAGTGTTTAAAACATTTGAAGCCGCATTGCTCAAGGCGTGCTTGCTCTGCTGATCTAGATTTATGTGATGTATTAAAAAGTAAAATGTTTTTTTTTTGCTATTGCTTAATACAGTTATTGATATTAGAATGCATTAACGCCTAGCTGTCTTTGTTCCGCTCCATTTTTGCCTCTAATTCAGCTGATTAAATGTATAAAAATGTTCATCGGGTTTAGATTAAAAAGTGATTATGCTGGAAATGTGTTTATAAATGAAAATGATTAGGATAAATAGAGCTTTGGTGGTGGTTTAAAAAAAATGAAATAATTGAATTTGGGCAAAACTTTAGCCTTCTCTAGCATTGGTGAGTCCTGCTTAAAGGATAGATCTCCTTTTAATCTTTTACTTGTATAGCTGATGTTCACCAATTCTTTGGTTGCCACAAAATATTTTAATAGGTATAATTGTCCCTAAATAGGGTTTTCCTGCTTTTGTAAGAGTGCTAGACGTGCCCTTACCCTTTAAATGATGCTTTTCCATGTGAGGACTTTTGAAAACATGACTATAGGATTGGGTATCTGATAAGCAGCAACATAGTGGCGCTTCTCACCCTTCATCTTCCATGGAGGGTAATATCATTGTTCTGTGGAACGTGTTAATGGGGTGAGAGGTGAATGAGTAAGGTAATTTTCTAAAAGAAAATCACAGAAAATAATGCACTAACACAATAGATCCAAGCATTATATATGGACTAAGCTCTCATTCTGATATAATAAAATCTGAGACTCTTAACAAATATATATTTTGATCAAAACACATCTGTGCCCCCCTACCAGCACCAAGGTGGTCTCAGTCAGGCAGGTCCTACTCTAAAGCTATCTATGCAGTATGGGCGTCTACATTCAGGAGAGCAGACCCTACACATATAGTGTGCTGCTCCTAGTTACCTCTATGTGCATCAAGCAACCAATAAAAGAAGGAGCACGCACAGCTATATGTACCACCTTAATCAGGGTCGCCTACGGGATAGGCAGGGCAAAAGTGCCCAAAAATGTAAGGTAATTTCTAGCCAAAGATGTATACATAGGAAGCAATTGCCAGACTTACTAAATGTAACAAAATGTCAATTGAGTTATTGTTGTTATTATTATTATTATTATTATTATTATTATTATTCAAATTTTTATTCTGCATATTATGGGGCCAGCAAGGGTGAAAGGATTTATTTGGAGCTAGGATATGCACCCAATGTCTGATAGATGCGTGTCCTACTTCTGAGACCTGCACTTATCTGTAAAACAGAGCCCACAAAGAGAAGGATAGTGGACCGCGATAGCGCGGCCAGCCTTCATTCATTTCTATGGGACTGCCAAAAATAGCCGAGCTGTGGCTCAGCTATTTCCCTAGCCCCATAGAAGTGAATGGAGAGGTGGGTGTTCTTCAGTGGTGTGCTTTACATTAATTTCTATTGGACTGAATTTCTATGGGGCCATGCCTATTCCCTTCCATCCTCGCATAGCAACTGATGACATAAATTTACCTTTTTTTTTTTTTTTTTTTTTTTTTTTTTTTGCCTGAGTTTGAAAACCACAGGTGACATCATTCATGCTTCACCTGCAGTTCAGTATATTTATATTGCACATAACTGACAGCCCCACCCCATGGCAGCAGTCCTAGATTGCCCAAAGGTCACACTTCAAGCTAGGAAAACCGACACACCAAATATGATGCCTGTTGTGCAGTAAATCATCCATAGCTACTTGGTGACCACCAAGAAACCTCCATCCAGACCCCCAATGAGTAAATGCACATTCTGTTATCAGGCAGTTTTGGCTCGTACTTAGGCTTAAAGCCTGCTCTTATTACAATTTTATTTGACTAATGTAATTTTTGTAGGGAAGAGGAACAGTACTAGTGATGCTACAGTGTACTGGCTTATGGGCCTTTAAAGGGGTTTTCCAGGAATTTTAATATTGATGACCAATCCTAAGGCTTGGTCATCAACATCAGGTAGGGGTCCGATGCCCCCCCCCCCCCACCATCCCTGCCGATCAGCTGGTTGAAGAGAAGTTTGCGCTCTATGCGATTGCAGCCTTCTCTTCATTGTTTACCTGCTCGCCGTTGACATCACAGCGGTGAGCAGGTGTAATTACAAGACGTCCCGTTCATTTCTATGAGATGGCTTGTTCCTATACACTTGACTAGGAAAGAGCCGTCTCATTGAAGTAACTAATAAAGGTACTTTTGGACTGTGGGCAAAGCAGTATATAACCTGATCTGAGCGGCCTAAAACACTCAGATCAGGTGACAGACTCCCACTGATTGGCCATTGTGTAGTTTTGTCTAGCAAATCCACAGCATTTTCAAGTGCTAGCAAAGTGGATGAGATTTTAAGAAATCAAATCCACACTCAGTAAAAAAAATCCTGAGCATAAATTTACCTGCAGTGCGGATTTGGAATATGCAGGATATCTGTTTATACTGCGGGGCTCCACTATGGATTTGCAATGGAGACGATGAAGTCCCTACCATTTCAGAGATAAAATGTATGTAATTCATGCATTATTTAATTGTTTTTGCTCTGGATACTCGGCAGACTCTCCAACGGTAGAGATGAGCGAATCATCAAAAATTTGCTTCGGCAAATAATCAACGAATTTATGACAAGATTCGTTCTTAATACAAATTTATTTGGTCGAATTTGCTTTAAAAGATAATCGTTTTGCGAACATTACTGCACAAATTACGAACATATAGTCTAAGTTTTAAAAGTACGCTGCTGAACTGAATGCGTAAGCATTAGCATTAAAAGTGTGTACAAATCCTTAGCGTACTATTGACTCGCAATTGCATCATACGCATGCATGAGGCTAGACCGCGGCGTACAGTCCTTAGAGGCAGTCCATATGAGGTAGAAAAGTAAGGTGCTCAATGTTAGCTATCTGGCTAAGTGCATAATTTACTAAAAACCATACAATAAGTGCATAATAGGACACATTGCAGTACCTGAAAAAGAATACACACAATGGGCTAAAGTGCTTGAACGTTGCTGAACCTGTAAAAACATTATTGCTAAAATACAGCAAAGACATAATTATGCAAACATTTTAGTGCAATCAATTTCACATTTGCAAGCATAATAGGCTCAGATATACCAAACTCCTATAAGTATGCCCACAAATCCATATTAATCAGAAGTACAAAATTTTTATTAATCATATAAAATACAATTCATAGCATGAGGAGTAATACAGCACAATCGTAGTGGACGTCACAACAACACGAAAATACACTGGTGTAAGAAATGTATAAAACATAACAATCAAAGAGCCCATAGCCAATGTAGGGTAACGTAAAATAATTATCTCATGTCAAGACAAGTCAGGTAAAGTGCATAGTGCAATACAATTACCCAGTATAGGCAGAACTCTGAGACCTATGTGGAACAACCCCAAAGGTCTCAAAGATATACGGCTCAAAAAGATATTATAACATATACAAGCCAAGTGGCACCCACCAGTGTATATTCTCACCCGAAGCGTGTTTCGCCGATGGCTTCCTCAGGGGATTTTGTACTTGATTAACCTGATTAATATGGATTTGTGGTCATACTTATAGGAGTTTGGTAGGAATTTGCTTAGGCCGCATATCAAATTGTTTCTGACAAATTGAGCCAATTTTTATCAAAGCGGGCTCCCAAATAACCTGAGAAGGGGAGGGAAGGAAAATAGGTGCGCTTAGGTGCAACTAGGAATTTTCTGCAGAATGGGGGGGGTGGGGGAAGTCCTGACAAGCCATGTCCATCTGGGTGATAGTCAAACGGGGCATAAAAACAACATAAACTAAAAACAAGTGCCAACTAGCTCTCACCCGTCAGGTGCAGTCCATGCTGTGGCTCCCATAGGTCCTCCAGAGGTGTCCTTTAAATCAGCCAGACTGACAGCCAGTAGAAGGGTTCCTCAGATGAGGGACCTGAAGTCCTCCTCTCTGGAACTGCTACTGAATGACATCAGAGGATGCTCCTGCCTCCTGTAAGCCAAGCTGGCTGCTGTGGTTGAGCTTCACTGCCCTCTTCTGCCAGAAGTCGGACTCGTCCGGGTGGTTGTACTGGATCACCGTGGACTGGAAAGTAAATGATGATGTCATCAGCTGACCAAGCTGAAAGGACTGTGATGGTGGTGGCAATCCAGGGATCAGAGGCTCCGGCTGTGGTTTCTCCCTGAAATGGAGGGTGCCATCTGGTGACTCCTGTAGGCAGCGCATGTTTCCCTTTGGCCTGCATCAGCACCAGAGGTTTTTCCTCCGGCCAAACCTCTGGTGCTGATGCAGGTACCAGGGGCTTAGATAATAAGGTAAACCCGGTAGCAAAGGGGCCGTTCAGGGATGCCATGGGAGTATATTCCACCTGATCCCCCACGCACAGGCTGTGACGGGGTTGGGGCAGGTACGGCCGTTTCACTGACCTGCGGCCCACAAAGTACTCCTTGCCGTCTTCGTCGTCCGCAAGGAAGCCACAGCCTCGCTCCACTGAAAACCATTGGACGGTTCCCTTACGGCGTTCCAGTGTAGGGTCTCCCAGCCTCGGATGGTCCAGTACTTGGATGACCTAGTCCTCCACCGCATTCTTGTAGTCCCATAGGGTCTGGGCGTGGGTCGTCACTGATGCAGGCACGATGGGATTCTGCTGCATGGAAGGTGTTGTTGTTGTTCTCCTGGGCGGCGGAGTGGACATTCCAGCCGCCTCTGCCGCACCAGCCGGCACCGCAAACATTGAGTCAGGACCGGGTGGGATTCTCTTGGCCAATTGTGATACTCTGATATCCTCTGAACTGGACGGTGGTTCGGATAACTTGCTACCAAACACCATCTCTCCTCACTTTGGTCGCAGTTGCTTCGCCATGCTGTGGTATCTTGTTCACCTCTGGCTTGAACTGGAGAGGAGGACGGAGTAATGAGGGAGGAGTCTTCACTCCCTATACAAATAGTTTGTTCCCGGTGGGCCAGGCTTTTTTTCCTGCTTCTGAGGGGGGCGTATCATCATTTTCCCATTTCTGGGGCCGAGGGTGGGGGGCAAAAAGAATACGTATTTAGCGTTCAAAATTTTAAGAACACTTAAGAATAATATACGAAGCGAATTTGAATAAATCCGGATTCCCTTCGGAGTAGGAAAAATGGAAGATTCGATCCGAATCTACAAAGCGGCGAATAGATTTGCTCATCTCTACCCAACAGACTGTATCACTGTATTATACGTCACATGTGGGCGTACCCAAATGCTTCTGTGTGCAGCTTATGTAGACCACTTTTGCAACGATCCGCAAAATACAGATATCTTCAGTGTGCAATCTTATTTTTCTCACTCCCATCACTAGAAATGACTATTCTTGTCCAAAGAATTGTATCCATAATTATGATCTGTGAAGAAACTATAGAACGTAAGATAAAAGGATTTAGCACTCTAAAATATATAACTGAGGTGCCATTGGTAGCGGAAATAGCAATTCCCAAATAATCTTGGGAAAAAATCACCAACACACTCACAGAAATGTTTGTTATGCAAAATTTTATTGTGAAAAACTAGTGTCCATAAAGACAATGGTGTGAATTAAATATTCTAGTGTGTTGTATAAATAACAGGAATTGGGGTAGTATCCCGTATTGTATTCGCCAGTTAGTTGAATGCGACAGAGAATTCAGACGTTTTTCAATAGGTTGCAATGTAGCTGAATGGGGCAGTAAGTGCCGCAGTGGCGTACAGGTATCCACAGCATGTTCAAGCTGGAACAGTGAATTTCCTGGTGACCGATTCCCTTTAGGACTCGTGCACAATACCAGATTCACATGGTTATGCAAAATATGCATATCTTTTGTGTGCAATCATTATTTGTCTCACTCCTATCACTAAAAATTGCTATTTTTGTCCAAAAACCCTTGTTTTGAAGGAAGAAGTGTATCCATGATTATGACCTGTCATGAAACTAGATTTTCTAGGTCAGGAACTACCTTCAGTTGCATCTACAATACTCCTTGATTGTACAGATAATAGAGACACAATTTGACACATTAAAATCATTTAAAAATCCATCCTGCTCGATGATGGTCAACACCAATTTCAGTCATAGGTATTTTACTAAACAATATACAGTCGGCTCTTCAAATGGGTAATAGAAACAATAATCTGAAGCCCATTAACCTAGTGTTAATTTAATAGATGGCAATGCTGAAGGGCCCCTCCACTAGGGCCATCCCCTTTATTGTCAGACTACAGACCGTGGGACTCCCTACAGCAGAGAGCAGGTAGGTTAGGACCTCTTAGACCAGAGGACTTGGCAAGGAAGAGCAGAATCCTTACAGCACACTAGATAGCCAGGCAGAACTATCACTTGACTCCTTAGACCAGCAGGGACACAAAAAGACATGGTCAAGATTAGGTAGGTCTGAGTTTGGGTTTCATTTAATCACCCTATCCTAACCAGCAGTACCAGACACATTGGGGAAACAAGGCAGGACTTCATTAATAAACTGTAGTTTATTCTATTCAATAGTATAAATGTATTTTCTTTCCTATTTGTTAACATTTTGATGCCTCCAAGATGAACTACCGCTGATAACAATCACTTCTGCAAGGGAATTCTGCCCTATTTACATTATCACTGCACACAATCTACAAAAAGTAAATGCAAAAAAACATTTAAACAAGTTTCTTTTATTGAGTTTTTTTTTTAATTGCTTTTGTCTTTTAAAATATCCCACTGTTTTGTGTCTACAGCTGCTGTGCAGATCTGTGCCTCTATATACTTACATACTACAAATAAACCCCATGTGGTCCGATGCAGCAGTTCTACTAACCCCTAATTCTTGATAACACACTTTAAACAGTACCAGCAACAGTACCATACATTTTTTTATATATATTAACAGATTATATATATTCTATGCATTTTTTTTTTCTTACAAAAGATGGTTGAATAGTTTTCTGGATTTCATTTTTTGAAGTCGCTCTGTATTCCACTTCCTGTTCCGGCTCTTAACTTCCTTCGTTGTTTGGACTTGTAGCACAGCAGAGATTTGGAAATCCGCACAGAAAGAAATCTGCAAAGTGTACATGAAGTTTATTCAATCTCCTACCCATTGCTGGTGCTACTTTTTTCTACATAGGAATCTGTGTATATTCTGTAACGTGTGCAGGTAGCGTAAGGGGTAGACAGTTCTGCAGCTGGAAATCTATTCCACATATCTGAATGGGGTTGTGCCTGGAGTACGCACATGGATTTCTGCAAAACTCGGTTTAATTGGACAGTCTCAGAAATTTTTGAAACAAATCTGCTGTGTGTCCATCCAGATAGTCTGAGTTTACGTGTAGGGGATTTCCTGTTGATTCTGCAATGCAGAGTTGCAGCAAATTACAGTACAATACATGGGGGTGGGGTTTCATAGAAAATTAACCATGATACATCAAGTGTCCAAGCTTTATACCTGAGGTTCCACCAGATTTCGGAAGGACTGTAGAGCAGTCTTCGTTGTTTTTGAAATCCAGTCTGGGGAGTTGTAGAGTGGGATGTTCTAACGAGTGGGTGCTAACCATTACAACAAAAGACCATACTAATGTATTAGTGGAATAAACCTAATGGCACCCTACAAGCATTTAGGACTCGATAGCCACTGAAGAACTGCTTTTTTGTGTGTGCTAGTTCCCACTGATACATGAAATACTGCAACTTTCTTTATTTGTCCCTTTCCCTCATACAGCAAGTGTACTGGAGTCACAGTAACCTATAGGGGCACATACACAGATTGGCATCCCACCATGCATTAACAAATCTTTTATGCCATGTGGGTTAGCCCTTCCTATTTTTTTTTTTTTTTATTTGTTTTTAATGGAGCGGGCTCCCGTTTTTTTCGTTTAAAGACCTGGTTCCTTCCATTTCGGTAAAATATTTTCTGATGAGAAATCTGAGATGGCTAGCTTGATCTAAACTATTCATAGCAGAGAAGGGCTGAGGAATTATTCTGGGAGGGCATTGTAAGCACTACGAACACAATGTACGTGATAACAGTTCCAGTATTTCCAGACTTTTTAAAATATGCACATACTTTAACATGTGCTAACTATAGAATTGCATCGCTCTAGTAAACATGGCCAGTCATGACAGATGAGCAATGTAGTTGTTAACCTGCTCTTAAATTGGCTTTGACTCTTGTTCCTCTTTGCTCTAGAGCCAGTTGTGTTATGTCATGGAGAGAGTCTGTGGCATTTCCATTGCCACGCTTTTTTTTTGTGTGTTTGCAAACAATGCAGATTTTCATGTGGGGAAAAAAGTAGCGTAATACAGTACCTGCAAAGTGTATAAGATTAGACAAATTTCATGTATACTTTGCTTTTTTTTCTGAAATCTGCATCGTGTGCATCCACCCTAAGTCTGTCTATCGCATGCAAGGGATGCAAGTTCCACTCACTGTGGCTGCACACGGTGAAGATTTATGTTCACCAAAACTGCACAAAAGAAAGCACATGAATCCATGTCCATCTGGTTTTGGTGCAGATATGACGCAGGTTTTCCGCAGATCTCACCCTTGTATTGAAAAGAAAAACGCAAGAACAACAACAATTAATATGCTGCAGGTTTCAAAATCTGCACAGCAGGTCAATTTCCACAATTTAAAAAAAAAAAAAATTAAAGTTTACATGAGATTTGTCTAATCTCGTACATTTTACTGGTACTGTACTATGCTGCGGTCTTATCTTCTGACTGTGTAATTCCTATGACTCGTTTTGCTATGTCAGCACAGTCCTGACTTAGAGGACCTTTCACCACTCCTGAAATGTCTGTTTTAATATCTTCATGCATTCCCCATGTAATAACAATTCTGGTGAATCTATTCTTATGGCTCTATGTTGAGCCATTTCTTTATTATTTCTACTAGAAGTTATGAATGAATTGCTAGCAGTCTGCAGTAAGGGTACAGAGGGGCGGTAACTAGTTGGGGTGTGTACCTGCACAGACTCACCCTATCCAATCAGGGCTGCCATTTTCAGATTGTGCAGGTACCCCCCCCCCCGCCTCTAAATTGGTTACCACCCCTCTTTACCCTTACTGCAGACTGCTAGCAATTCATTTATAACTTCTAGTAGATATAATAAAGGAATGGGCGAGAGGCCATGTTGTATTTTCGTTCCGGCCGCCTCTCGGCAGGGGTTGCCGTGCTGCGGCTGGATCCGCGGCCTGCCCCCATTACAGTGAATGGGGCCGGAGCGTAGTTCTGGCCCCACAGGTGCACCTGAGGCAGCACGGATCCGGCGGGCTGTTCACCCACCAGAACAGCCTCCCGGAGCCCCGTGCCGCAGGTGTGAAAGGGGCCTTACTCTTTAGTTATTTTGTATGGATTTATTTTAGAAACGTTTTCTTTTACTGTAATATGTATGATGTGAGTATTCTCACTCATCCTCATAAATGATTGTTGTATTTTACATTAATTACTTCAATGCATAAAATATGATGCACACGGTCCAAGACTGTTCTGCAAATAGTGATGTAAACAATATGGCAGATGTATGAAAACAGTCTAAAAGAAAAGCTTTGTCCATATAAATCACTGTGCAGCTTTCATCTTTCAAGAGCGCTATAAGTGATAGTTGATTAGTTGTTATAGGCAACAAAGACGGGTATTTTTTGGAGCGTTTCAGCAATACAGGACATAAATACAGGAAAGGATTCTTTACAGTTATAGTAGTCAAACAATGAGCTGTTTTACCTAAAGAGTTCATAATAGCAGATACTATGTCAGCATTAAAAAAAAAAAAAACTCCAAAAAAACCTACCGTATATTTTCACCCTATAAGACGCATCTAGGTTTTAGAGGACAATCAGACCACCAATCAGACCCCCAATGTTAATAAGACCCTGAATCGGACCTCATATCAGATCCATTATCAGCCTCAGACCACTTTGGATAGGTCATCAATATCAGATTGGTGGGGGCCTGACTCCCAGGACCCCCGCTGATCAGCTGATAGAAGAGGCCAAGTGCTCTGTGAGTGCTGAGGCCTCCTCCTAGACCATGTGACCTCGCCATACATCGGTCACGTGGCCTAGTTGCAGCTCACCCAATACAAGTGTTGTTCATACATTTGTCTGCTATTTCTGATTTCAGTTGTACATATGGAAGGTGTTATAAGTGATTTATTTGCGGTTATTTTTGGAAGTCCCAAAGCAGTAAATGGGGAGCAAGACACATGTGAGCAATGTGCTCTTCTTTACTTTGAGGGCCCAGTTCTGGGATAGGAGTGGGTCCTAAAAGTGGGACCTGCATCTATGTGCCATTGATTGCATCCTAGTGATATGCCACCAATGTCCCAGATAGGAATACACCTATCGGTAAGGCTCGGATTACATCACGTTTTTACAGAAAGTGTTTGTTAAGCTGATGCCTCAGACTAATGCCGTACAGGGGCATCCGTTCCCCAATATCATTGTAAGTGTGTGTGTATATTATAATTATTTTTTTTTTTTTTTTTACCGGACTGTGCAGGATACAAGAATGTGTTTTTTGTATCTTTTTTTTTGTTTTCTAACATATATGTCAAACAGAGGCATAAAATGTGATGTTAACTCACCCTAATAGTTATCTGTCGTATAAAAGCACTATGGTTTTAAAATATAATACACCCAACTTGCTAGATTTTTTTTTTTCTTTTCCAGATTTTCACCACCAGACTGCTATAGATTATGCATAGTTTTGAATTTGGTTTAAGACCATTTCAAAATTATGTCAAAATAATGTGTTGCCACCACAAGGGTAAGAAGTAGGAGTGTAACTTGACTTCTTCCCCAATGTGCTGTTACATGACCTGAAATGGCCCTTTTTTGTGATGAACATCTTTTTAAAATTAAAAGAAACAGGTAGGAAATAGTGGTTTGAAGATGATCACTAACAATTCACATATTGCACTCTGTAAGGTTTTGTTTTAATATGTTGCTTGAATAATATGCTATCGTTGTGCTTTCACAGATCTAAGAAAATGGGAACTTCTACCGTCTGGTCTCCTCCAAGAAGTAATAGTGGGACAGGTTAAGACCAGAAACCAGCTAAAGTGAGTCCAGGTGTAAATCCATCAGAATCTAGCCAAAATAAAAGTTTTAAGTATGATTTTTATTTTTCTTAATAGGCTAGTATTTCATAACCATTGCGGACTTTATTCTGCTCTGCCATAAGGATTAAAACTGGTTTAAAAAATTAGCCAATTCAAATTACTTGAAAATGAAACTGCATTATAGATTTTGAAATCCACAGCATGTCAATTGTTCGTGCAGGTTTTAAGATCTGGGGGAAATCCATGTCAAAATCTGCAAGTAGCAAATGCAGATTTTGGTGAAGTGCACCAAAAACCACACGAAAATTCACATAAACTACATCAACATACCTGCACCATGTGTGGGCACCCCCTCTATCATGTGGAGAAGCTCTATTGGTAAATTTATTTCCATAAGGTCTTTATCTTTGCTTCTCTCATTTTTACTGCGCCCAATGTTTTCTGGAGCACACAGTTTAAATTGTAATATATATAAAAAAAATGCAAGAAGTCACAACTGTAGTTAAATTCCTGTGATGTGAAAGAAATGCCATAAAGATGTTTGATGCAGTTTTTTTAGGCAAAGCCAGAAGTAGATCCAGCAGGAAGGAGAAGTACAATTTTTTTTTTTTCATTCCACTTTTCTCAGGCTCAGAAAACTAACCACCATCATACTATGTATTTGGTTGTAATTACCTTGACTATGACATCCACATTTAGAATATAATAATTCCACCCAAAACATATGTTTTAAGGGTAGCCTCTCGCCTTTAAAATGTGTTTCCAGTTAAGTACACTGCCAAGTAGGGTAGGTGCCCTGAAATATGTCATAGTAACATAGGGAGAGATTTATCATACTGATGTAAAGTAGAACTGGCCTAGTTGCCCATAGCAACCAATCAGATCCCACCTTTCATTTATAACCGCTCCTTTGACAAATGAAAGGAGGAATGTGATTGGTTGCTATGGCAACTAAGCCAGTTCTACTTTACACTAGTTTGATAAATCTCCCCCATAGTTTATAAGACTGAAAAAACACATTTGTTCATCCAGTTCGGCCTGTTATCCTGCAAGTTGATCCAGAGGAAGGCAAAAAAAACCTGTGAGGTAGAAGCCAATTTTCTCCTGAAATCTAGTAACTATGACCTGTAATGTTATTACACTCCAGAAATACACCCAGGCCCGTCTTGAACTCTTTTAGTGAATTCACCATCACCACCTCCTCAGGCTGAGAGTTCCATAGTCTTACTGCTCTTACCGTACACTGTACACAATACTCCGTGTTCTTGTCCCATGCTTCTGTGGCCCTTTTGATGCAACCCATTATCTCATTTGCCGTGCAGCAGCTGCCTGACACTGGTTTCTACAGTCTATTTTGCTGTCAAGTCCTTTTCCATGTCAGTGTTACCCAGTGTTTTACCATTTAGTATGTACTGGTGACTTGCATTATTCCTTCCCATGTGTATAACCTTAAATTTTCAGTGTTAAACCTCATCTGCCATTTCTCTGCCCAAGCCTTCAATCTATCCAGATCCATCTCTAGCAGTGTACTGTCATCTTCTGTGTTAATTACTTTACACAATTTAGTGTCATCTACAAAAAATATTTTACTGTGCAAGCCTTCTACAAGATAATTAATAAATATATTCAAGAGAATAGGACCCAACAGAGGTCGCGCTACTTTTTTTTTTTTCAGAAGAGTAAAAATACTCCTCTGACCATTTTTGAGGAGTATTTTTACCCGAGGAGGAGTACGAAATCTGCGGTAATTTAAAATGGATAATACGCAGGCCTGCACTTGCTCACATCTGTGTTGGAGGCTGCATTTGGAGCCTCTGTTGCAGATTCTGTTGAAAGACCAGACAAAAAAGGGCCACTAGAGGGACGACGGGGGGAGCAGGGCCACTAGAGGGACACGACAGGGGGAGCAGGGCCACTAGAGGGGCACGACGGGGGGAGCAGGGCCACTAGAGGGACACGACGGGGGGAGCAGGGCCACTAGAGGGACACGACGGGGGGAGCAGGGCCACTAGAGGGACACGACGGGGGGAGCAGGGCCACTAGAGGGGCACGACGGGGGGAGCAGGGCCACTAGAGGGGCACGACGGGGGGAGCAGGGCCACTAGAGGGGCACGACGGGGGGAGCAGGGCCACTAGGGACGGGGAGGGCCACAGGACGCGGGGGAGCAGGGCCACTAGAGGGACACGACGGGGGGAGCAGGGCCACTAGAGGGGCACGACGGGGGGAGCAGGGCCACTAGAGGGGCACGACGGGGGGAGCAGGGCCACTAGAGGGGCACGACGGGGGGAGCAGGGCCACTAGAGGGGCACGACGGGGGAGCAGGGCCACTAGAGGGGCACGACGGGGGGAGCAGGGCCACTAGAGGGGCACGACGGGGGGAGCAGGGCCACTAGAGGGGCACGACGGGGGGAGCAGGGCCACTAGAGGGGCACGACGGGGGGAGCAGGGCCACTAGAGGGGCACGACGGGGGGAGCAGGGCCACTAGAGGGGCACGACGGGGGGAGCAGGGCCACTAGAGGGGCACGACGGGGGGAGCAGGGCCACTAGAGGGGCACGACGGGGGGAGCAGGGCCACTAGAGGGGCACGACGGGGGAGCAGGGCCACTAGAGGGGCACGACGGGGGGAGCAGGGCCACTAGAGGGGCACGACGGGGGGAGCAGGGCCACTAGAGGGGCACGACGGGGGAGCAGGGCCACTAGAGGGGCACGACGGGGGGAGCAGGGCCACTAGAGGGGCACGACAGCGGCCCTGTTTTGTTTCCCAGGGTCCATGCTCTGCGCACCCGCTCTCCTTCCAGCCCCGGGAGGAGGCCCCTCCTCCTTCCAGCTCCCGCTGTTTCCTCTGCCTCACCTGACCTTTATTGCTCTGGCGCACCAATAACAAAGCTCCTTGCTGTAAGGAGCTTTATTATTGGTTATTTCAGGCACAGGCAGCATTGCTGTGCTGCCTGTGCCGTTCACAGCTCACTGCGCTGATGAAAAACTGGGAAAAGTCTAAGGTGTAGTGGTAGTACTTTTTTCAGGGAGTAAAATTGCCTGAAAACGCGTCTGACGCTTTTTTATGCGTTATTGCGACCTCTGGGACCCAATACTGACCCCTGTGGGCTGTGGTACCCCACTAGTGACAATGACCCAATCTGAGTATATACCATTAATAACCACCCTCTGTTTTCTATCATTGAGCCAGTTACTTACCCACGTACAGACATTTTCCCCAGTCCAAGCATTCTCATTTTAAATACTAACCTATTATGTGGTACAGTTTCAAATGCTTTGGAGAAGTCCAGATGTATGACATCCATTGAGTCGCAACAGTCAAGTCTAGAACTTACCTCCTCATAGAAACTGATTAAGTTAGTTTGACATGACTGATCCCTCATGCCAGGATAGCATTTCTTAGAAAACCTTCAAACAGTTTATCCTTGACAGATGATAAACCATATCTTTCATGTGAAAATCCAGTCCTCTAATCCTGTGAAATGCTTTTTTAAAAAAAATGGAAATAAGTTTTGGTGCACTGTGGGTGTGGCCACTATTTGGTGCACCATTGTTCTTTCATAAAGTCCCCCAACTACTCCCCTTCTAGTTTGATTGACAGCCCCTAACAGTTTACAGCCAGTAGTGATGACGCAGGGGAAGCCAGGTGCACCAAAAACCTTATTTGAAAAAAAGTGAAAAAGCATTTTTCGGAGGACCGAATTTTCACAAGTAAGGTATGTATAGGTTTCTGGGTACCCACTGTAAATGAAAGTATGCTTACTTTGAAACTGAATTTGGAGGTGACCAGCTCCTTTTAAGGCTAGTTTCATACTAGACTTAGTGAGATTTAGCATGCCATTCCGGCAGTGCAGTGGTTTTAGTCCAGGCGATTCTCAGCATATTTGCTGGATTGCAGCAGGATCTCCTTGGGTCCCCATTATAGGTAATGGGGACTAACTGCATTCATGTAGTTTCTGGTTTGATAAATGACCCCAAGATTTTCTTAGTTTCATAAATTTACACCATGGTGACAGTGCTCTTCAGTATTGAGTAGTGCTGAATTGGTTTGAACAGGTCTAAAAAATTGTGGCTTCCTCTTTGTTCTAAAAATTGCTGTTGGTCGTAGCTCATGGACTCCTTGAATCTTCTGAATCCTATATATGACATCTCAGTTGATCAATGTTAGAGACCCTTCCTTCGGAAAGGGGTATTTTTAACTCAATATTATTAGAAAACAATTATTTAAAGAATTTGTGTGTTTTTGTTTGTTTTTTATTTCTAAAGTATTCTGCCATTAAAAAAAATTAAATCGTCCTTCTGTAGCAGACAGCACAGAAAGCTAAAACTCCTCCTATATAGATAGGTAATCCATTGTTGAGTTTACTGCTGCTGTAAGGCAAATATGTTAACTGTGAGTAAAATAGTAAATTAGTATATTTGGGATGGCAGTATGACAACTCATTCCTTTGCTAGGCCTAGAAAAAAAAAACCCACAGAAGAGCATTTTACTTATCCATGTACTGTGTGATGTTCTAATTGAGTCACTCTTTCCTTTCTAGTCACTGTGAATGGTCTGAAAGTTGAGTGAGGCTATTTACCATGCTAAAAATTCAGTCAAAGGAAGAAGTTAAAAACCAGGACAGGAATAGAATACATGATAGCCAGAAAAAAATCCACCTGTTCTTTGTTAAAAAAAAATAAAAAATTACATAGCAAATCCACATACAGTCTGTTAAAGGGGTTGTGTAGTCTGTTTTATATTGATGACCTATCCTCAGGATAGGTCATTAATATCTGATCGGCGGGGGCCAGCATCCCACGCAATCAGTTGTTTGAAGAGGAGGCTGTGCTCCATGTGAGTGCTACTTCCTCTTTATTACTCATTCTCACATGGAGCAACGCTTTCTCTTCAAACAGTTGATTGTCAGGTGTGCCAGGTGTCGGACCCCTGCCGATTAGATATTGATGACCTATCCTGAGAATCGGTCATCAGTATAAAAGGCTTCACAACGCCTTTAATATGTGATTAGAAGTGTTGATGGTATTGCCCATTTAAGTGATTTTTCGCCCTTCAAAGGGGTATTCCCACTTAGACATTTAGAGGCCCTGTCCAATAGAAGTGAACAGAGAGAGCAACACGTGCATGGCCACCTCTCCACTCCTTGCAGTAACAAGGCTGATCCGTGTTCTTGAGACGACTGTGGTTCCCACCTCTGGAACCCGCACCTATTGGACACTTATGGCATATCCTGTGGATGTTCCATAAATATCCAGAAGGAATAACCCATTAAGGGACTAATATAGGGTTATATAGTAGCAGCTACAGCAGTCCAAAAATGGAGCAGCTGGCTAATGTTCATCTTCGAGCAGTAGACTCTGTGTTGTGTGTGTCACAAATGCATATCTACCACCAATGGAATCTCCATTTTTCTGGGTAAAAATGGAAAGGAGTGATATAGATTTGAATAAATTGTGGTTCTTTGCTAGAAAAAAAGGATGGCTTTCAGTATTTTAGGGGTTGCTGCTATAACAGATAACTAGAGACCTGGGGCTTTTGGCAGTTTACCAATTTTGAGCTGTTAGATAAACTAGTGTTTGTCCGACTGCTAAAAATGCTACAGAACTGTATAATAACAATATATGCATGTTGACACAAAATAGTAAAGGGAGTCTGTCAGCAGTCTGCCGGCAAAACTGCTGACAGTTCTAGGTAGGGGCTGTGGAGAGCTGGATAAACGTACATTTGTCTGAGCTTTTATTAGTGGCTTCCCTGTTGGGCCCCTTTCAGACAAGCGAGTTCCATGCATCGGGCTCCCAGACGGAGAGTATGCAGAGTATGCGGCAGCTCCTGTCCAGACCCCACAGCACTGACTGGGTCACTTAGCATTATATTGATTTATGATGCTACGGTATGTAACCCTTACAGTTCTGTCAGTGCTATCCAATACATTCCAGAACTGTAAGGGCTTCTTCACACAAGCGCATGCCGTGCGTGGAAGCCTCTGCGTGAAAGAGTGCCAAGCCCCGTGCAAGACAGCAGAGACACAGAGCATTAACATGATTGATAATGCTCTGTGCCTCTGTGATCTTTTTACTACAAAATCACAGTGACAACTTTATCTCACTGTGACTTTGTAGTAAAAACATCACAGAGAGGCACAGAGCATTATCACTCATGTTAATGCTCTGTGTCTCTGCTGTCCGGAATGGGGATTGACATTCTTTCACGCAGCGGATTCCACGCACGGCATCCGCTCGTGTGAAAGAGTCCTAAGGGTTACATAGCATCATAAATCATTATAATGCTATGTGACCCCGTCAGTGCTGGAAGGTGAGGATCAGTGCTCTAACTGACACACGCTGCAAGTCCAATGTGTGGAACTCGCATGTGTGGAACCAGCCTTACTAGACCTATTACGCTGCTCCCCTTGGAAATGCCCTGAAGACATTGAATTGCTCTATGCAGTGGGATGTGCCACAACCCCTCCCCTCTGCTTTAGGGGGTTTCCGTAGTGTTCCCCTGGTTGGATGCTATAGCAGGCACTCAGACCAGAGGGTCAAAACTGCTGACAGACTCTCTAATCTTAATTATAAATACATTACTAAGTTTTGCTTGCAACCAAATATTCTGCTTTTTGTGTGTGCATTTTTTCTTTCTTTTTTTTTCAGTTTTTTTTTTTTTTTTTGTTAATGCTTACAGTGGCATTGCTTAATTTATTTAGATTGCAACTCCATTGCATCATAGTTATTTTATATCATTTTTCTTTTTTCAGTCCCCTTTTGTTTTTTTTCCGACCACATGGAACTTGCGAAGCCACCAAAAACGCTGTCACTTAGTGGAGTTGGGCAGTTGCCAGTTGTCCAACAAGAAGGCCTGGTTTAGGCTGCGATGGCCACTGTCATTCCCGGTGATTTGTCAGAAGTAAGAGATACCCAGAAAGTCCCTTCAGGGAAGCGTAAGCGTGGTGAAACAAAACCAAGAAAAAACTTCCCTTGCCAACTGTGTGACAAGGCATTTAACAGTGTTGAAAAATTAAAAGTCCATTCATACACTCACACAGGAGAGAGGCCCTACAAGTGCACGCAGCAAGACTGCACCAAGGCCTTTGTTTCTAAATACAAATTATTAAGGTATACCTTCTAATTTATTTTATTGCTTGCATTAAAGAAAATTCAGATTTACCTAGAGTGCTGGGTGCTTCCTGCACCCCCAAACCCCCATCATATTTTGGTGCCCTATTTTGTTGATGTACCTGTTGTTAATGCATTGCTTATGTCATGTGCCAACTTACAGGGGCGTAGCAATAGAGGGTTTAGCGGTAGCAGTTTCATCCAAGCCCTGATGCTTGAGTCCTAAAGGCACCTTTGCCAGAAGACATGTAAGTATAATAAATGGACACTTGTGTGGAGTGCCGGCTACTAAAAACGTTGTCCAGTGGGGCAAAATTTTTTGGCAAAGGGCTCAGAGTGATTTAAAATAAAGAATGTATACTCACCCTTACGGCTGCCGTACATATGCTTGCTGGAGTCCCTTCTGGTCTATCCTTTTTGGCCTGGTCTTGACAGGCAGGAAAGACCCACTTGGAACATCAGAACAGGAGCAGCAGGGATCAATGAAGGTAAGCACCAATTCTTTTAAACCACTATGAGCCCCCATAAAAAATTTTGCCCCACCAGGCACAAGTCCCAAGGAGAACGGCAGTGTGTCAGGATGATTACAGTCGTCATCCTGGTACAACTTCAGAATGTGGTACCAGAAGGAATTAGGCACTTGGGGGTGGGGAAGCTCCCAGTACTCTTGGCCAAAATCAGTTTGTTCGCCCACATTTTTCTCTGTACATTTCTACCCATTTACCATCTTTAGTGTTATTTATTTGGAAAATAAGTCAATGTACAAGATTTTATTGCCTTCGTTAGTGGGATTTAAATGCAAAGCTACACGACTAGGTGCTGAAGGGTAAAACCGTGCACCTTAGTAAGCTTAGGTTTTCTTTTTTATTCTTATTTTCCTGATTTACAGTTTTGTGTTTTTATCTGTATTTAAAGGCATATGGCTACACATTCTCCAGAGAAAACCCACAAGTGTAATTATTGCGAGAAAATGTTTCACCGGAAAGATCATCTAAAGAATCACCTTCATACGCATGATCCCAATAAAGAAGCATTTAAGTGTGATGAATGTGGAAAGAACTACAATACCAAGCTGGGGTTTAAACGTCACTTGGCCTTGCATGCTGCTACAAGTGGAGACCTGACATGTAAAGTATGCTTGCAGACTTTTGAAAGCACAATGGTGCTGCTAGAGCACCTAAAGACCCATGCAGGCAAATCTTCCAGTGGTGTTAAGGAGAAAAAACACCAATGCGAGCATTGTGATCGTCGCTTTTACACCCGCAAAGACGTCCGCAGACACATGGTAGTGCACACTGGGAGAAAAGACTTCCTTTGTCAGTATTGTGCACAGAGGTTTGGGCGCAAGGATCATCTAACCCGTCATATGAAGAAAAGTCACAATCAAGAACTGCTGAAAGTGAAAACGGAACCTATGGATCTGTTGGATCATTTCACCTGCAGTGTTCCTATTAAAGATGAGCTGCTTCCCGTGATGTCCTTATCTTCCAATGAGCTGACATCAAAGCCATTTACAAATAGTTTGCAGTTGAACCTCTATAACACACAAATTCAGTCCATGCAGAGTTCTGCAACAACACACCAAATGGTCGCTCCACCATTGTCTTTGGGCATGCCATGCCCTATAGATATGGATCCTGTCCATCCTTCTCACCAGCTTTCGCTGAAATACCCACTCAATTCTACCTCATATGCAGTTTCAATGCCTGATAAGGAACAACCATTGAAAGTGGAGATCGAAAGTTACCTTATGGAATTGCAAAGTGGAATGACTCCCTCCTCCCAGGAGTCTCCTTCATCTAAGTTAGGTCTGGATCCTCAAGTAGGGCCATTAGATCACGGTGCCGATGGAGTATCCCTCTCTAAAAGTTCTGTTTCGATTAGCGAACCTCTCAACGCATCGTCATTAGACTTTAACCAGCTGTTTAATTTTATACCAGCCAATGGTCCACCGTACAGTACACCTGTATCTGTTGGGAGTTTAGGGATGGGCTACTCTCAAGAGGAGGCCAGTTCATCGATGGCACAGCTCCCCCCACAACCACAGGATCCTCAAGACCCTAGCAATAATATGTGTTTTGGTTCTTTACACTCATTATCCGCTGCTTTTACAAGCAACCTCAATACAACCACAACATTGCCACGATTTCATCAAGCTTTCCAGTAGGATTTATTACAATGGATTGCCTTAGATAGCTGTCTTTTAAAAAAAAAAAAAAAAAATCTTAGTGCCAATGAAAAGGCTCTTGGAACATCTGATAGTCTATTCATTAACAATCTCATTAAGCCAGTACATTGTTAGCTTTTCACAAGTGTCTTAATTGTTTACTTTGGTATTAGATGCCTTACTATATGTGGTTGTATTTTATACTGCCAGCTGTGTCTTGGTTTAATTTTTGTTCCTACCTTTAGAAACAGATCTTCTTGGCTCAGCTTCCTATGAAATTCCACTTCAAAGAAGAATCAGGGGCTGAAATACTCTGATGATGATGGTTTTATGTGAACATATAACCGACATTACTATGAACTGTGATGAGTCAAATCTATTCCTTATTCAATTGGCAAATCAATTAAATGTAACCTATGTGCAGCAGCCTGCATCCGACTGGCAAGCAGATTCAGTATTACGCTATACAATAGTTTGTAAAATGTTGGTTGCACCTTTGCATGAATTGGGATTAAGAATTGAGGTCACTGAAAAGTAGTTAACTTCAGCCCCTTGTTTGGCATTTAAATTGCTGTGCTCCCCCCCCCCCCCCTTCCCCGAAGATTGTATAGAATTGCCTTAACCTGTAGTATTTGACTACTACACATGTGCCTTCAATAAGCCAGTGTCCTATATATCTATATGTATGTTATTCTATGCGACTATCTGTTTGAATGGTTCTGTACTGCCATTCATTCGATATACGCTGCCAGCACTTGCAAAGATATGTACTTGGTTAGGATTTTTTTTTATTTGTTGCCATTACCAAGATTTCAAATCGGAACTCTATGGAGTTGCATAAAAGCATATTGCTTATACCACTTTGCTTGGTAACCGTTATATCTTGCCCCATCAACATGCTCTGCTATCTGTTAGGCATTAGGAAGAAAAACAGAGTCTATAGCCGAAGAGTTACATGGTTAATATATATAAAAATATATATAAATAAATTAGTTATAATAATGCGTACCAGATGAAATGTGGCAGGGCATAAATATAAACATTATGGGAATTAAGTTTCCATTTTATTTTCTTAGTAAAACTTTAGTTATTTTTTTTTCCTGTAACTTGTAAATATTCATGGTATGTCTAACAGTATTTTTGTTTTAAAGGCATTATATAGTAGAAATAGTATTTTTAAAATGCAAACTGCTTTTATGTTTCAGAGTTAAAGGAAAAAAACAAGGAAAAAAACAAAAAAGAAATCTGTGCTTATGAATTGCACACACGGCTCTGATTAAAACTTCATCGTATAGTTTCTATGAAACCAATTACTGGCTTTCATTGAGCATCTATTGTTCGGTGTTGCCTTTTTTTTTTTTTTTTCTTCTCAAAGTAAAAATATAATAGAAGGGAAAATCTGAAATATGTTAGAAACCATTTTGTGGGAGGTTTTATTGTACTGGTTTTTCTTTCCTGCGATAATACGTGTTCACCTTTTTGCTCGTATTTTCCATTTCTACATACTCAACATCGATGTGTAATTTGTAATTCTCTGTGTTCAAAATTAACAAATGTGGTGTTTTTTTTGTGTGTGTTTTTGTTCACAGGATGGTTAATATCCCAGCAGATATTTCTGAATTTCAGACTCTCTTCCTTCCCATTTATTTCTATCCAAATAATAGGCCTCGTAAACGCATTTGAATATAATTAAAATATTGCCACATCTCCTACATCATGGCCTTATATTCAGTTTTTGGGGGTAAAGAAAAAAGTGCCATATATTTATATTATAATAGTATACTATGTTTCAGTTACTGTTTGGATATAGAACATTTTATGTATGTGAATGTGTGTGTGTGTGTGTATATATATATATATATATATATATATATATATATATATATATATATATATATATATATATATCTCAAAACTTGCGCCAAGGCCCTTAATGGAATAAATAGCCAGATTGTTGCATTTTATTCAGAGAATTTTAATTTTTTATTTTCAAAGAATTGTATTCCATTGAAAAATAAGACAATATGTTGAACCTTACAAGGTCATCATGGCTTCAGGTGGGCTATAATGTAACAGTTGTCTTACCCTAAATGTAAAATATATAAACAATTGAGTTCTTAATACCTTGATAATTAGCCCCACTCTGTGTATCCTATCATAATTTTATTACCCAATACTTATTGGCCACCTAGTCCCTATCAGTAGTGGGCATACATTCTAATACCTACAGGAGCACTGGATGAGTCCATTACTGAGAGGGTTGATGTTTCATTTCCAGAAATATGCTGTTTTAATTTTCACCACATTTTCTTCTTTACTTAGTACATTCTTTGTTTGTTGCATGTCCAACCCCTAATTTGTGGATTACAGTGACGTGTTAATTTAGCCAGTACTTTAATTTTTTTTGGCGTCATATATGCTGACTGATACATGAGCCAGAGCTGTTTGCATTGAGGAAATGAATGTTCAGAAGACCTAATTTCAGGATCATTTACTAGTTAGCTTGATGTGTGTCATAAGCCAATATTTTGTAAAAATTTAAGCTTGGTTGACCTTTATGTTACACATTTTTTGAGATATAGCACTTTTGGGAAAATTTAAAAAAAAAAAAAGCTAAAAACAATGAAACCTTTTTATGAGAAAATTAAGGTAATGCTTTTTATGGTAGACTCTTTCTTAATAATGTGTTCAATTTCCATTAGATGAAAAGTATGTAGGACTTTAGTAATAATGCTTTGTGTACAAAATGATAAACCCTAGTTTTAAACAGGTACAACTTATTTACAGTATTTGCTTAACAGTTTGCTATATTGCACAAACCAGTGTCTCTATCTGATTTTTTGTTTTTTACATTTTTGCTGCCAGAGATACTTGTGGAGTATTGCAGAATTTCACAATGGATTCCAATCACACAAATGTTATCGTTGTTTTTTTTATTTTTTTTTTAGTGGTTACTGATCAGGTTTACATATTTCAAGACACGCTGCCTTCTTTTTCAGCCATATAAACTAATAATCGGTCATATAAAATATATATATAATACAATATAAACAGGTATGCACAAGAGATTTTTGAATGTAATGTTTTGGATCCATAGCACTCTTCAAATTGCACCCATTGCCTGTTGTTGTCTAGCTGCTGCTTCTTCACTACAAACCCAAGTGGGCCTTTCTTTTCTCTAATACCGTTTTGGATGAAAGACGTGAACTTGGTGGTTCATTAGTGGCTATTATTTGAGAAACCATTTTTTCACATGCTAAAATGGTGATATTTGCTCACCTTAACAATAAGCACTTGCATATATCATCATCCAGTCATTAAAGGGGTCAGTCAGTGATGTCATATTGATGACCTATTCTTAGGATAAGTAGTCATCAATATCAGATTGGTGAAGGTTCAACTCCCTATACCCCTGCTGATCAGATAAGCGCTGCAGCCTCTTCATTGTTGACCTGCACACAGTCTACCTTGTAGTGGTGGTGCAGCATAATTGCAACTTCTCCCATCCACTTGAATGGGAGAGAGAGCTCTAATTACACTGCATTGCCACTACAATCCACATCGGGTGCTGGTAAACACAGAGAGAACGCAGTGCTCACGTGAGCACCACAATCTCTTCAAAATATTGATGGCTTATCTTCAGGATAGACAGCACCCCCACCAGTCAGCTGTTTCAGGTTAGCTTTGTTGCTGAAATTACACATCTCCGTCCATTGTGTGATGGATGGAGCTCATGACTGCAGTGTTTCTCCCGTTCACTTCAATGGTCACAGTGCTGCAGTAAACTGTTAAATGCAGTTTCCATCAGAACAGATATCAATGGACTGGTAAATTATCTGCTCATCCTCTCATCTAGGGATAGGGGAAATGAAGCCTAGTTAGTCTCTCCCACCAAGGATAACAGCAGATGATTCTGGCATTGGGCCCTTCTACAATGATCACCTTGTTAGGGGGCTTTCACATGTGGCAGACTTTGTTACAGAAATTTTTTGCGACTGAAAAGCCCTTCCCTTCATCTGGATGAGCTTGTTTTGGTAGGAAGCACATAGATATCTGCAATTTCCATTCAGGTGGAGTTGATTTTCAGTTTCAGAAATTTTCTGCAACAAAATCCGCCATGGGTGAAGGCACCCTTATGGAAGGTCATGAACCAGAAAATCCATATAAATCTAATCTACTCTTATAAAGTATATTCCCTTCCATCTATTTGTATATTCTCCTGGATGATTGTACTTGCGAGTTGACCCAGTTGACAATGACATCTGTTTACTATACAGTACTGTGAAATATTTTAGGCAGGTGTGGGGAAAAATGCTACAGAGTAAGAACACTTTCAAAAATAGATACGTTTATTTTTATTAATAAAATGCAAAATGAATGAAGAAAAAAGAGTTGGTGTGACCACTCTTCGCTTTCAAAACGGCATCAATTCTTCTAGGTACACTCGCACACAGTTTTTGAAGGCACTTAGCAGGGAGGTTGTTCCAAACATCTTGGAGAACAGATCCTCTCTATATGTAGGCTTGCTCAAATCCTTTGTCTTTTCAGGCAATCCCAGACAGACTATGATATTGAGATTAGGGCTTTGTGGAGGTCATATCATCCCTTCCAGGACTACTTGTTCCTCTTTACGCTAAAGATAGTTCTTAATGACATTGGCTGTATGTTTCGGGTCATTGTCCTGCTACAGAATACATTTAAAAATTAAAGGATTCTCACTTTTTGAAAGCATTCTTACTCTGCCACATTTTATCTACACCTGCCTAAAACCATTTCACAGCACTGTAGGTCTCAAGTCCTACTTCTGTAAGCACTTATCTATAGCATGCTATATTAAAAAAATATATCCAGTATTGAGAGTTCTTAACTTATTCTTGTACAGAAACGTTCTCTGTACAACGGATAGGACCTTTTTATCCCAAGGTCAACGCATGCCACGTAATATTTGAAAGCTCTTTTATTCATTTAGGAACAAAAATGCTGCTTTTCTTAAAAAGTCGCACCAAGCTCTTTTAAGAAAGGCTGTTCTCCACCTATATAAAATCATATTATTCCACATCATTCTAGGACCCAATGGACAAGGACCACCATATGCTAATGCAATGATTTTTGTATATTAGGTAATCACCAAAACAGTAAAGTGCTTGTCCATTGGTACATATTGACTTTTACTGAACATCAGGCAAAGGGCAAATTTCCTTTAAAAAAAAAAAAAGTGGCCTTTAACGTTTAGGTCGAAGGCAATGTGTCTTGATGTGTTTTCTTGCCATGGAAGAGACCATACTGTTACTACTCATGTAAAACACTTTTCAGTATAAGCTTCAGTGGTACAAACCAACCAGAATGAATGTTTATCCTCTCAAAAACACTCCTGCAATATTGTTCTATTGGATCATCATGCTGCTAATGTAACTAGGGAAACCGTTCTTTAATGGTGCTACAACCTTCCTGTCACTTACAGATGTAATTTTTACCATAGAAAAAGGACTATTTTATTATAGCAATAGTTGTATGATATATTTTTATACTGTGATCTAGTTTACCCTTTTATGGAACTTTATTCAACACCACAGCGTATTAATATGCACTTGCAGAATAAAAAAGAGCAAAAAAAGAAAGTAAAAGAAAAGACGAACATGCCGATTTAATTTTTTTTTTTTCTCTCTCAAACACACCCAGAATTTTGTTCATTTAAGTAAATAAACAACGAATGAATGAAATGGGTGTAATATATAGTGTAGAGTGAAGATCACACTGTATATTAGGATTTGGCATTTACGTTTCTGTATTACTTTTGAAACTTTTTTTTTTCGACAGATGAATCTCTTCTGATTTCTCGATGAAATTTATATTGTCTGTCGGTGGGAAAAAAATGTTTGGATTTACAAGTGCTTAAAAATTTTTACTTTATACAATAAAAGGTTTTAAAAGTCAAAGTGGAAGAAATAGCATTCCAGACTGAATTTTATTGTATCTTGCATTAAAAAAAAAAAGTTATCAAGAGATATGGGAATATGTGTTGCTTATCATGTAAATGTACTTACAATGTATTCACAAACTACTGTTGTATTTGTATAAATATAGACAAAAAGATTGCATATATATTTTTGTGTATAAGCTCTGTAAAATAGCAATCACGATACGAAGCTGCAGCGGGTTGTCATGTTGAGCATTTACATCCAAAGAGACAGACTATTTATTGTCCAGATTCTCTGATACTAAAAGATACCTTGCTGCTATTTTAAACAATAGAGCTGCAGCTTCTCGAGGCCTACAGTGTTTGCTGTACAAAATATGTGAACTCCACAAAATCAATAAAATTGCAGAATGGTTTAGATAACATCTACATGTGTCTGGCTGCTTAATGTTTCTTTTTTTGTTCTGTGCGTTGTGGTTATTGTCCTTGGGCTATAATCTCACAAGCATCGTGGCTTCCGGTTAAAGTGTCTGCCAGCTAACGGATCCCTACGGTCATCGGTGGCCCCCATGGACCTTAAAGGGGTTCTCCAAGTTAAATTTATTAATGACTTATCATCAATATGAGATTGGTGGGGGTCCGACACCTGGCACCCCCGCCGATCAGCTGTTTGAAGAGGAGGCGCGCGCCGTACCGGCGCTGCCTCCTCTTTATAGTTTAAATTGTGTAATTACACCTAACCGCCCCATTCATTTCAGTGGGAGGGCTCGTTCCTATACAAGTCTATGGGAGCGATTCTTCCCATTGAAATGCATGGGGCGGTTAGGTGTAATTACACCTGCTCACCGCTACCCATGTTACGGCTAGCGTGTAAACGATGAAGAGGAGGCAGCGCTGGTACGGCGTGTGCCTCTTCTTCAAGCAGCTGATTGTCGAGGGTGCCGGGTGTTGGACCCCCACCGATCTGATATTGACCTATCCTGAGGATAGGTCATCAATAAATTTAACTTGGAGAACCCCTTTAAGGGTAAATGCACTGAAATCCGCAGGTGTTCGCAGGGAAATCTGTGCAGTCAATTTGCATGTGGATTTTACTCCATTGAAGTGAATGGAGAAAATCCGGTCAGGAAAAATAAAAAAAATTGACATGCTGCAGATTTTAAAATCCGCACTGAAAAAATCTGCATCATGTGCATGATAATTTCAAATTCTCATAGAATACAATATACATGACCTACGGTACAGATTTTCCACATGGAAAATCCGCACGAAATCCTGATCATGTGCATTTACCCTTAAGGGCATATATTAAAACTTCATTTTTCTCAGCAATGCAGGCACATATGAACATGGGACCAACACAGATGCCTTCAGCTGCCAAGTGCACATGTAACAGGTCAGCCAGTGTCATAGGTACAAATCTGCTGACAGATGCCCTTTAATGATGCCTATTGGGTTTTCACCATTTGTACTTCAAAAATAGCACTGTCTGCTGCACTATTCTTGGTGTCAACAGGTTTTCAAACTCCAGATAGGCACCAAATGGTGTCCATTTTCAGATAAGGGTGCAGTCACACAACTGTATCCGTTTTCTGGTCCGCAAATCGTGGATCCGCAAAATAGAGATGCGGTCCATGTGCATCTCACACTTTGCAGGCCCCATTTTACGACAATGCAAAACTGATTTCGGCCTGGCCACATGGATGTGGACAGCTTAAGGATGGCATCAATGTGCTGTCCGTGTTTTTAGAGCCCCATAGAAATGAATGGGTCTGCGTTAGATTTGCAAAAAAATGGTGATTGGACACATACCGGTCATGTGAATATAGCCTTTCATCATCCCATGCAAAAATAAATTGAAATTGTTGCGTCTCAAAGTTGCTCAACTAAGATGCAAATAGGAGTCGCCTTAGGACTATTTTCTTTAAAACCATAGTAATTTTTTTTTTTTTTCACACTTCAGTATTAAGTGGGACTCTAGTCTTTGCATCCATCTAAACCTGTCTATAAACAACGTATCAGTTCCTTTTATTCCTGAATAAAATACTCAAACTGCTCCTTATGCTATTAATACGATGACAGAATTGCTTGTAGGTGGTCTACCTCCCACCAAGGTTAACATGGCAGAAGGAATGTTAATGCCTTGTGTCTCTTCCTTGTAAGGTTCTTGGCATTGATCATTAGTTGTTTAAAAACAATAAGTGAAGAGACAGCCATAAGTTGTGAGAAACCAAGCCCAACTTGGCTAAACAATGTGTGAAACAACAAAAAAAGCATTTTGTGAACACCAGGTGGTTATCAACTGCAAAAGTAGATGGCATTTCATAAGTAAAAAGCCAGTAAATAAAAAATTTTAAAGTGCAAAAAGAATCATATCACCCAGTTCAGTTATTCATACACTTCCTGGATGAATAATATAGGAATGACACAAAGATGAGGGGATCCACTTGCAACAAAATTTGTGACTTTTTGTGAATTTTTAAACAAAAAAACTGGCGTGGAATGTTAGTACATGACCCCCAATGTGTTTCAGGCAGTTTTTTCACCAGGTTCAACAAGGGAGCTTTGTTTAGAGGGAATGGAGGCATGGCCTAAAATGCGCTTTTTTGTAGTAAAATACACCATAATTTCTGTAGTAAGTATCTGAGACAAAGTAATGCCTCATTCACACGTCAGTGTTTTGGTCAGCGATTTCCATCAGTGACTGTGAGCCAAAACCACTATTGGAGCCTCCACAAACAACACAAGGTATAAGGGAAAGATCTGCACCTGTTAGAGCTTCACTTGGTTTTGGCTCAAAATCACTGATGGAAATCACTGACCAAAACACTGATGTGTGAGGCATTATACCTCATGATTGTAGAGCCTCAAATTCTGGTTTTGGCTCACGGTCGCTGATGGAAATCACTGACCAAAACACAGACGTGTGAATGAGGCATAAGGCTAGGGCTACACGGCGACAGTTGTCGCAGCCAGGATCCCTGAGTAGTGGGGATCCCATAGAGATGAATGGGATTGCCGCGGCAGTCGCAAGAAATCCAACCGTGTTTTACTAAGGTTATTTTATAGGTCTCAGTGAGATTTGAACTCCAGACCTTTGGTATAGGAGACACCAGCCTTTTACTAAGGTTATTTTATAGGTCTCAGTGAGATTTGAACTCCAGACCTTCGGTATAGGAGACAGCAGCCTTACCCACTACTCTATAGAAAAGCATTTTTTATGCTCTATTTTATAAAATGTCACAAAACAGTATTTGATATCCCTGTTATTGTAATAACCCATACAATATACTGAACATATTATTTATGGTGATTGTTAAACTAAATAAATAGTGGGGGAGGGGGGCACAGAGTTTGCCTGTATGCAGCCTTGAAATTCCTGATGGCAGCCTCGGATTCAAACCTGCTTGAAGCCCTGCTGTAAAACACAGCATCACTGCAGACATCACGTCTACAGACCAGGGTCCAGGACAATGTGCAGGACACCACCCTGAGAAGGAAGGTCACAGATGATGTTTCTATAGGGCACCAACTTACAAATCTTGCCACACCTTAGATGTAGATGTGATGTCCTTGGGGTAGGGAATCAACACAGTAGAAAATGTCATGTGACCACAATGGACTGCAGGAGAACTGGGGATTACAGATAAACAATCACTATGAGCAAGTGATAACTGTTTCCTGTAAATTGACGCAGAAAATTGCAAAACTGGAATATCCCTTTAAAATAAGACCTGGCATGATTCTGTTACACAGCTCGAGATACACTAGCAGAAAGCAGTCCTTCCCCCCATTCAAGTGGTTGAGATGTCAGCTAAGGAGGAGAGGGTGGGCCAATAGGGGAAGTGCTGACAGGCTTAACAAGCAGAGGCATAGCTTGTCTCTCCCTGTTTGACTGTACATGTCCTCAGGGGGAGGATAATATGGACTTCTGTGCAGGTTATCAACCCCCTTCCCCAACCAATCAGAGAATATACATGCTCTCTCACGTCACATATGGGTGTTTGATCCAGAAAAGGATTGAGAAAATGAACACGTGCTCATCTAATCGCCCCTCTGTGCCTAATTAGGCGGTTTATTGATGTCATTACCTAGACATTTACCAGCATCTGGATCATGGCACTAAATAAGTTGCACCAAACTCACCACAACCACACACACATCAATCAAGTTTACATTTTACACTGTCTCTATCCTGTCCATACACTGCCTATAAAATAAAATATACATACAATTATTTCCCTTAGCCACTCCCCTTGAGTGAAAGGGCCAAGCATCCTCACTGTCTTCCTGTCTGGCTATTTAATCCCATGCATGCGCCAGTGAAGGCAGGTGGAGAGGGGGGTATTGGTGGTGGTAAATTGTTGCTCTAAGGGGCTAGGATGAACACCCCATTAGCATCTGCAATAAAGTGCAGGTTTCATTACAATGGACCACCTATTTAAAATACAGAGGGACTGTCTCACTCTTTATGATCAAACCTAGGAGGCAGTATTCCTGGTTTAATAGAGTTGATCAGATGCTCTTAAGGGCTCATTCAGACGACCGTATGTAAGGGTCCACATCCGTTCTGCAATTTTCATTTCAATGGGGCCGCTAAAGATGTGGACAGCACAACGTGTGTTAGTTCCATTCCTCGGCCCCACAAGAAAGATAGAGCAAGTCCTATTCTTGTTCGGAATCACGGACAAGAATAGTTATTTCTATCATAGTGCCGGCCATGTGCGAAATGCACACAGCCGGTATCCATATTTTGAGGATCCGCAATTTGCGGACTGCAAAACACTTCGGCCGTCTGAATGAGCCCTTAAAGGGGTATTCTCATCTTGGACAATGGGGGCATATCGCTAGGATATGCCCCCATTGTCCTATAGGTGCGGGTCCCACCGCTGGGACCCGCACCTATAAAGAGAACGGGGCCCCCAAAGTGAAGAAGTGGGCACCGCGCAAGCGCGGCCCGCTCTCCGTTCACTTCTATGGGGCCGCCGGAAATAGCCGAGCGCTGGCTCGGCTATCTCCGTCGGCTCCATAGAAATGAATGGGAGCGGTGGCCGTGCATGCGCAGTGCGCTCCCATTCATTTCTATGGAGCCGACGGAGATAGCCGAGCCAGCGCTCGGCTATTTGCGGCGGCCCCATAGAAGTGAATGGAGAGCGGGCCGCGCTTGCGCGGTGCGCACTTCTTCACTTCGGGGGCCCCGTTCTCGATATGGGTGCGGGTCCCAGCGGCGGGACCCGCACCTATAGGACAATGGGAGCATATCCTAGCGATATGCCCCCATTGTCCAAGATGAGAATACCCCTTTAAGGAACTACTAGTTGTATATATACACATGATAAAATCATATGAGTGCGGGACAATAGTCCCGCGGGCGGCTCAACGTGCACAGCATTATTGTAATCAATGATGCTGTGCGCTCCCGTGCGCATGATCGATACCGCTCTGGGACATATGGCCCACTCACGGACCATATGTCTCGGAGGGCATACGGTCATGTGAAAGGGGCCTTAGGCTGATTTCACACGAGCGAGTGTCACGCTCCGGACTCACAGTGTGAGTATGCAGCAGCTCCCATCCTGAACCCCCAGCACTGACAGCGTCACATAACATTACATTGATTTATGATGCAATGTAACCCTGAGGCTACTTTCACACGAACGTTGTGTTTTGCGGATCCGCACATTGCGGATCCGCAAAACACTGATACCGGCCCATGTGCTTTCCGCAATTTGCAGACCGCACATGCGGGGGATATCATAGAAATGCCTATTCTTGTCCGCAATTGCGGAAAAGAATAGGACATGTTCTATTCTTTTTGTGGGGCCGTGGCACGGAGCAACGGATGCGGACAGCACACGGTGTACTGTCCGCATCTTTTGCGGCCCCATAGAAATGAATGAGTCCGGATCTAAGCCTTAGGCCCCATTCACACAACTGTATTATTGCGGGTCTGCATTATTAAGGACCCGCAATAATACGGGGGCCATCCGGCGTGTGTACCGCACCGCTCGGAACACACGCCGAGCAGCCCCATTCAAAATGCCTATACTTGTCCGTGCGTGCTTCATCTGAGCGGCGGCATGGAGCTAGCTCCGTGCGGCGGCTCCCCGCTCCATAGAGGTGAATGGGGCCGCATCTATTTCGCAATATTGCGGAATAGATACGGCTCCATTCACACGGTCGTGTGAATGGGGCCTTAGAGTTCTGGAATGTATTGGATAACACTGACATAATGCTGTCAGTGTTATCCAATACATTCCAGACCTTGTTTGTTTGTTTTTCCCTATAGTGAAAGAGATGCGAAAATATCCCCTAAAAAATTATAGCGCTACATGTTTTTCAGAAGAAGTCAGAAGGCCAAAAAACACCACCCAATGAACAAAAACACCAGTAGTAACAAAAAAATGCTTGTTTGTACTTATTGTTTTTCTTTTTGCTTGTTTTTCATATTTCCCATCGACCTTCAGATAACATCTGAAGCTTGTGTTTTTACCACTAAAATAAGCAGTCACTAAAAATGCAAAAGTGTACAAATATATCAGCAAAAACCTACAGTATGTGTGAAAGCAGCCTAAATGTTCTACACTATGGAGCACAGGTATTGTTTTGCTGTTCGTTTAGTTTCCAGGATTTAACTAGCATTGTCCCACAAAACATCATGTACATTTTAGATCTACTGGATTTATTTCAGTAAAGATGGCTGAACCCAGTTTAGTCACTTTTTATTGGCCAGTTCAAGGAGAAACTTTTATTTTAGCACTCATGACGGTCTGCATAAAACATTACTGTCCTATCTTGCTACTACAGAAAATACAAAGAAAACTGAAAATAATATTTAGCATGGAGTGCAATATATGAAAAGTGCGCATGTTAAAGGGCATCTGTCAGCAGATTTGTACCTATGACACTGGCTGACCTGTTACATGTGCACTTGGCAGCTGAAGACATCTGTGTTGGTCCCATGTTCATATGTGTCCGCATTGCTGAGAAAAATGTGTTTTAATATATACAAATGAGCCTCTAGGAGCTACGGGGGTGTTGCCATTACCCCTTGAGGCTCTGCTTTCTCTGCAAATACCGTGCCCTCTCCATTTTGACAGTGCCAGGTGTGATAAACATGGAACCAAGCACACATGCAACAGATCGGCCAGTTTCATAGGTACAAGTCTCCTGATGCAAGTCTATGGGAGCGATCCTTCCCATTGAAATGAATGGGGCGGTTAGGTGTAATTACACCTACTCACCGCTACCCATTTTACGGCTAGGATGTAAACAATGAAGAGGAGGCAGCGCTGGACCCAGACAATTTTCGCTTGTTTGTTTTCTTTTTGTTTTTTGCCTTCACATAGCTGCATGAGGGCTTGCTTTTTCTGGACATGTATTTTTTATATCACCAATTCATTTACTGCATCATGTATGGAAAAATGGGGAAAAATTCTTTGTGGGGGTGAGGTTGAAAAAAAACGCACACACATGCGGGGCATTGTTGTATGTGGTTTTTATTTTTACAGCATTACTGTGTGCTGCAAATAACATTACAATCTTATTCTGCTGGTGAGTATTATTATCAGACCAAATTCATATAATTTTTATTATGTTTTGGTGCTTTTAACCTTTGGGAAAAAAAATCAAAAATGTATTTGATCGCCAAATTTTGACAACCATTATTCTTTACATTTCCATCAACAGAGCAGGTCGAGTTTTTTTTATTGGTAGCCTTTTGGGATACATGCAACTTATTGATTACTCTTTTTTATTCATTTTTATCTAAAAGCATTACATGAAAAGAAATGGTGCACACTGCTAAGCAGGTGCTTAGCTAAAGACTCATGGGCCCTGGTGCAAGAGTTCAACTTGGGCCCCCCTTCCCTCAGTGCTTTGTAACCATGGGCAGGGAAGCACATAGCCTTCATGTAAACTGAGGCAAAAATTAAAATGGCACCCCTCATACCAAATTCTTTACCTAACCCCTTCCCTCCAGCCAGAAGTGTAACTTGACCTGCATGCAATTTTTACAGAGTGGGCCATTTATATGGTTGGTGATATTAACTTCCTGTTTGTGGCACATTATATGGGAGGGGAAAACTTTTCAAGATGGGTGGTGACCATGGCGGCCATTTTGAAGTCGGACATTTTGGATCCAAGTTTAGTTTTTTCAATGGGAAGAGGGTCATGTGACACATCAAACTTATTGAGAATTTCACAATAAAAACAATGGTGTGATTGGTTTTAACGTTACTTTATTCTTTCATAAGTTATTTATAAGCTTCTCTTTGTTTACAGCCATTGACATGTCGCAGAGGTTAACACGTGAGGAGCGGATAGAAATTGTGTTGATGTCTGGTTAACGCAGTACCCGGGTCATTGCAGCAGATTTCAATGCAAGACACCCTATGAGACCACCCATCTCCCATGCTACAGTTAGCAAACTGCTTGCCAAGTTTCGTGAAACTGGTTCAGTGTTGGATTTGCCAAAATGTGGAGGCATGAAAACTGTCACTAATGAAGAAACATCAGGGGCTGTCCTAGCTTCATTCAGCAAGAGCCCACAGCGTAGCACTCGCCGCTTGTCACTGGAGAGTGGCATCAGTCGAACATCCCTTCGGCGGATATTAGCTACTCACAAATGGCACCCTTACAAACTCCAGCTGCTGCAGCATCTCAACGAGGATGACCCAGATCGGCACACTGAATTTGCAGAATGGGCAAAACAAAAATTGGAACAGGACCCTCAGTTTACACTTTTATGTTAATGGTGAAGTTAACAAACAAAACCACCGCTATTGGTCTGACACTAACCCACATTGGATAGATCCCTTCAAGACTGTTGGAACACAAAAATGAATGGTATGGTGTGGTATATGGGGTACAAAGATAGTGGGGCCATTCTTCATCAATGGAAACCTCAAGGCCACTGGATATGTGAAATTGCTACATGATGATGTGTTTCCCTCTTTATGCACTGAAGCTGGCACGTTCCCTGAGTTTTTCCAGCAAGATGGTGCACCACCACATTATGGGTGTCAGGTCTGAGCATTCTACCCACAAAGGCACACCAACAACAGGATATACTATAAAAATATCCAAATTTTATTGATTATCATTAAAAATGTCAGAATACATATAATACATAGAATAAATATATGGGGCAAAAACAGTCAGACCAAAAATAATGGAGCTGAGCCAAGACCCAGACAACAGGTAGAATGTTGAACATTAAGCCAAAAAAGATGTTAAACATGTACCATGAGTGAGATGGTGAAAAAAGACATAAGCCACTTATCACTGGCTTCTATATCAAATAAAGGTAACAATGGAGGGAATGTATTCACCTCCCCTCATAACCATCAGAGTAATCAATCATATCACACATAAAACTCACCCATAGACATGATCAGGGGTATCACCCGGTGTCAGAGAAACAACCCCGACGCGCGTTTCGCCTCTGCTTCGTCAGGAGGTTCATTTTATAAGTGGTCAGAAACTTGTAAATAACTCATGAAAGAATAAAATTATGTTAAACCCAAGCACACCATTGTTTTTCTTGTGAAATTCTAAATAAGTTTGATGTGTCACATGACCCTATTCCCATTGAAAAAACTAAAGTTGGATCCAAAATGGCCGACTTCAAAATGGCCGCCATGGTCACCACCCATCTTGAAAAGTTTCCCCCTCCCATATACTAATGTGCCACAAACAGGAAGTTATTATCACCAACCATTCCCATGTTATTTAGGTGTACCCATATAAATGGCCCACCCTTTATAATACAGGTGTCTTCTTATGTGGAACAAGGGTCTTTGGGCCCCCTGAGCCTCCTGAGCCCGGTAGTGACTTCTTCCTCTGCATCCCTTATAGCTACGCCCCTGCAGATAAGTATAAAAAAATCACGCTCTGTAGTGCCAGAAGACAAAGAGCAAACAGCTTTATTGGAGACCCTAAAGAGGTTACTGACAAAAAAATAGACAAGTAAACCAACCACCACAGCACAGCCCCTAATAGGGCAGAAATATCAGACCGGTCACAAAAATTCAAAGAGAATGGTATAAACAGACAGTAATGCCATTAACTATTCTTGTGCAATCATCAAATATGTATGTAAGTAATTCATACATGGGCTCTAAAATTAGGGCTACCAGAAAATAAATGCAAATATGTGAAAAAAACAAAGAGATCATTTAATAAGTCTAGCAATACATACATATAATACTAAAGGGCTCAAAAAGTGTAGAGGTACCACAAAAATGAAATAACATTCATTAGCCAAAAAGTGCAAGTGCCAATATGTGCAAAAAATAGTAATAATGGTTGATATTAGTTAGTAAACATAAAACCCAAAAAAGTATCTAATCAGTGACCACAAGCTCTGTGGAGTAACATCCCACACGTATTGCTGCTTTAATACAGCCCCATTAGCGGCCCTGTCATGAGACTCTTCCATTTTGATTTGTTTTCCATTATGGTATTCACCTTGCAAGATAAATCATTTTATAGTTTAATACTTCAGACATTTTTGTAAGTGGTGACACCAATTAAGCTTCATTTTTTTTACTGTTTATTTTTATACAGCCATGGCTGAAAGTGTTGGCACCCCTTAAATTTTTTTAAAAAAATTAAGTATTTATAGAAATGTATTGCAAAAACATGATTTGTTACAAACATGTAGAGATGAGCGAATGTGCTCGTAACGAGGCAGCCGTTTCCGTCGGGTGAGGAGCGCATGGGCGCAGGGGAGCCGAGCAGTACAGTGCTCGTTACAAGCACGTTCGCTCATCTCTACAAACATGTTTATTTCCTTTGTGTGTACTGGAACAACACAAAAAAAAAACACTGAAAAAAAAGGCAAATTGGACATAATATCACACAAAACTCCAAAAATGGGGCAGAAAAAATTGTTGGCACCTTTTGAAAATTGGGGGTAAACAACTTTGTTTTAAGCATGTGATGCTCATTCAAACTCACCTGTGGCAAGTAAAGGGGTGGGCCATATAAAAATCACACCTGAAACCAGATGAAAAGGGGAGAAGTTGACTTGACTGTGCATTGTGTGTCTGTGTGTGCCACACTAAGCATGGAGAACAGAAAGAGGAGAAGAGAACTGTCTGAGGACTTGATAACCAAAATTATGAAAAATTATCAACAATCTCAAGATTACAAGTCCATCTCTAGAGATCTTGATGTTCATTTGTCCACGGTGCGCAACATAATGAAAAAGTTTACACCCCATGGCACAGAAGGGAAAAACTGATGAAAGATTGCAACGCAGGATAGTTCGGATGATGGATAAGCAGGTCCCAGTCAAGTTCCAAAAAAATTCAAGCTGTCCTGCAGGCTCAGCATGCATCAGTGTCAGCACAAACTATCTGTCAACATTTGAATGATATGAAACGCCATGGCATTAGACCCAGGAGGACCCCAATGTTGACACAGAGGCATAAAAAGCTAGACTGCTGTTTGCCAAAATGTAAATGAGTAAGCCAAAATCCTTCTGGGAAAATGTCTTGTGGACAGATGAGACCAAGATAGAGCTTTTTGGTAAAACACATAATTCTACTGTTTACTAGTGTTGAGCGAGCATGCTCGGCCGAACTCGCTGTTCGGCCGAGCATGCCTATGCTCTGGTCCGCACTGTGTTCAGCCGAACACCGAGTGCACTCGAGCGCAATGCTCGAGTCTCTTCCCCGCACGTTTGTTCGCTGCTACGCAGCGAATAAGCGTGCAGGAGAGTACTGGCATTCACTATAATGTTGATTTGTACGCTAATGCTACGCATTGTATGCTAATACGTACGAATTTGTATGCTAATGCTACGCATTGTACGCTAATGTGTACGAATTTGTATGCTAATGCTACGTATTGTACGCTAATGCGTACAAATTCAGTTAATTAGCATACTTTTACGAGAGAAAGGAGTGAAGAGGAGAAGTCGCAATTCTGACCTTTTCCTATTAACCAGACACCCTCCCCTCTTCCGAGCGGGGGGTGCCTGGTTTAGTCCCATTGACTAACATTATGCTCGGGTGCTTGGCCGAGCACTCGAGCACCCCCTAGTTCTCGGCCAGAGCACCCGAGCATACGAGCACTGAGGTGCTCGCTCAACACTACTATTTACCGAAAACGGAATGAGGCCTACAAAGAAAATGACACAGTACCTACAGTCAAATATGGTGGAGGTGCAAAGACGTTTTGGGGTTGTTTTACTGCCTCTGGCACTGGGTGCCTTCACTGTGTGCAAGGCATCATAAAATCTGAAGATTACTAAAGGATTTTGGGTTGCAATGTAGGGCCCAGTGTCAGAAAGCTGGGTTTGCGTCTTAGGTCATAGGTCTTCCAGCAGGACAATGAACCCAAACATACTTCAAGAAGCACCCAGAAATGGATGGGGAAAAAGCGCGGGAGAGTTCTGAAGTGCACAGCAATAAGTCCGGATCTAAATCCCATTGAACACTTGTGGAGAGATCTTAAAATTGTGGGAGAATTGGGAGAAGGCACCCTTCCAATATGAGAGACCTGGAGCAGTTTGCAAAAGAAGAGTGGTCCAAAATTCCAGTTGAGAGGTGTCAGAAGCGATTGATTTCAGGGTGTGCAACCACATATTAAGTTGAGGGTGCCAGTAAATTTGTCCGGCCCATTTTTGGAAATTTGTGTGACATTATATCATTTTTGGCTTTTGTTTGTTGTTCCAATGCACACAAAGGAAATAAACATCTGTATAACAAACCATGTATAATTGCAATATTTTTCAGGAAGAAATAATTAATTACGTACATGACTGTATGTAAAAGAAGAAGGGAAGAAGGTGTTTTGAATTTTTAGATTTTTTTTTAGTATCTTTAAAAATTTTATTTACGTTTTTTTCTCTTTTTTTGTCCCATTAGGGTACTTGAACTTGAAATACAGTATACAATTATGGTTTATAGTATTTCTTCTGGCACCCTAGTAAGGGCATAATAGGCAGTTGTTGCGAAAATGGTTCGAAGATAGTAGCAGTGTAGGGGTTACAGGGTGAATACCAGGGGGCTGCCAGGATAATGCCCTTAGAACTAGCCTTAGTCAAACAGGCCGGTTGGCGCAGTGGTTCCACACCCAATGCCCATACTGGCAGTCTGCTATGGCAGACCTGGGACCCTTCACAAGGCGGGTTCTGACTGGAGGGTAGAGGGAGCCTCCTCTCTCTGACCAACCTTTCAGATTCTGCAGTTTCTATTGACCATGGCATCTGGGGAATGAAATGACCGGGATCGGAGATATCTCCAATTCTGGTCATTGCTGGTGGGTGTCAGCTGTATTACACAACTGGTACTTACCATGCATAGAGCAGACTCAGCTTGTGACCCCACTCCATATACCCCTCATTTACCTCAGACATGCAGTTACATGTGGTGGTGTGAAGGGGTTATAAAGCAACAGTCTGGAATATAATGATTCTATGACATCTGGGAGGTGGATGCAATTTCCATTTTTATTGGGGTATCCATAGACAGATTCAGATACGATCTACTGAATGTTCCAACAGCTGTCTGTAAACCACACGCATGTAAAAAATGCTCTAATTACCTGAACTATCTAACAATTGGAAGAAAACACAAAACAAAGTTCATCTTAACCCCTTCCCACTTCGCATCCTGGGCCTTAACCCCTTCCTGACATATGACGTACTAATATGTCACAGCGGGAATTGACTTCCCGCAAATTGACATATAAGAACATCATGATGCACCCGAACAGTGCAGGGGCCCAACTGTGACTGACAGCTGGGCCCCTGCTGTATCCAACAGTATCGCTGTAAAAGCCAGTGTCGGCAGACTAACCTCTTATATGCTGCGATCAACGCTGACCGCAGTATATGAGAGGATTGCAGAGGGAGGGGGCTCCCTCTGCCTCTCCATCACTACCTCTGTATTGCGGTGACAGGAGCCCAATGGCTGCCATGGCAACCCCAGGCCTGGTTTAAAAAAGTGTTCTAAAAAAATAACAGTTTACATAAAAAAAAATGCCCCATTCTCTTCAAGTGATTTTGAATAAAAAATAAAAATAAATAAATATAGACATATTAGATATCACCACATCCATAACGACCAGGTCTATAAAAACATCAGATGATCTACACCCTTAGGGGAACACCTTAAAAATAAATAAATAAATAAATACATCCATTTTTTGGTCATCTGGTCCCAGAAAAGTGTAATATTGAGCAATCAAAAAATAATATCTACTCAAAAATGGTATTAATAAAAACATCAAATCTACCCACAAAAAACAAGCTCCTACACAAGATAATCGGCAGAAAATATATATATATGTGGCTGTCAGAAAATAGAGAGACAAAAACATTTTTTTTTTTTTATGTAAAACTGAAACAAAAAATAAAAAAAAACATATTTGGTACTATCGTGTCCATAACAATGTAAAGGGAACCTGTGATCAACTTTATGCTGCCCATACTAACGGCAGAATAAAGTAGCGACAGGTGAGTTGATTTCAGCGGTCTGTCATTTTAGTTAAAAGTAAGTGGTTGCCGAGAACCTGTCACGCTCTGGTGTGGAGGGAATAGCCACACCAAGCGTAAGAGGGAGGGGAAAAGACCAAACAAGGGAAATGGTCACCTCCTGCAGGGATCCCTGAAACTAGGCCCTGACTGACTACCAGTATGAACAGGCCTTAGTTGTAGGAGAGCTCCTACACAGGAACCTAATAACAAACTCACCCTATAGAACCCTGCAGCTAGTGACAGAGGAAAGTCAACCCGTTCCTCCAAGAGGACGGACGAACAGGAGACTCCAGAAGGCAAAACCACAACAGGGAAAAGTAGGATAAATACAATAAGGAAAATGACACTTATCTTAATACCACTTATTGCAGCAACCGGATCTCAGCCAAGAACACCACACACAACAAAGTAAGCAGAAAGTATAAACCGCAAGGAATACTGGAAGAGGAAGGGATAAATAGGGGAAAGATAATCACCATACCCACAACAGCTGAGGAGAAGGGGTGTGGTAAACAGCAACCAAACCAAGAGGAAAACATGTCAAATTATGTCACTTTTGAAAGCCTAGCCGAACGCCTGCAACCTGATGCCAGAACGTTCATGACATTACCCCCTCTTTTACGGGTGACCTCTGGGCACCCAGGACCAACTCTATCAGGATAAGACCTGTGAAAGGCTTTCACCAAACGACTGGCATTCACGTCAGATGCCAGTACCCATGTCCTCTCCTCAGGTCTATAACCCTTCCAGTGAACAAGATATTGAAGAGTCCCACGGAGAACTCAAGAATCAATGATCTTGACGATCTGGAATTCCAAATTGCCATCCACCAAGACAGGCGCAGGTGGCAATGGAGATGGCTCCAGAGGTTCAACATATCTCTTCAACAAAGATCTGTGAAACACATTATGGATTTTCAGAGCCTGAGGAAGGTCAAGACGAAATGCTACAGGATTAATAATGGCCATGATTTTATATGGGCCAATAAATCTTGGACCCAACTTCCAAGAAGGAACTTTCAACCCAATGTTCCTAGTTGACAGCCACACAGAATCACCCACACTTAGGTCCGGACCATTCATACGTTTCCTGTCAGCCACACGTTTGTACTTGTTGCCCATATTTATCAAGTTATTTTGAATTTTCCGCCATATAGATGACAATGATGACGAAAAACGTTCTTCCTCAGGAATACCAGAAGTATCAGAACCAGAAAACGTGCCAAACTGTGGGTGAAAGCCATATGCACCAAAAAATGGTGACTTACCAGTGGAGTCCTGTCTGCGATTATTTATGGCAAACTCAGCCAGAGACAAAAACGAGGACCACTACTCCTGGTTCTCAGAGACAAAACATCTCAAGTAAGTCTCCAGACTCTGATTGGTACACTTAGTCTGTCCATTCGTCTGGGGGTGAAAGGCAGAGGAAAAAGACAGTTGTACCCCAAGCTGAGTACAGAATGCCTTCCAGAATCTGAACACAAACTGAGTCCCACGATCAGAGACCACGTCAGTGGGAATGCCATGAAGTTTCACAATGTTGTCAACAAACACTTGTGCAAGAGTTTTAGCATTGGGGAGTCCGGGTAATGCAATAAAGTGCGCCATTTTATTAAAATGATCTACAACCACCAGAATAACTGTCTTACCAGACGAATCAGGCAGATCAGTGATGAAGTCCATGGATAAGTGAGTCCATGGTCTGGACGGGATGGGTAATGGAAGTAGGGTTCCAGAAGGTCGAGTATGTGTCACCTTAGCGCGTGCACAGACACTACATGCTGACACATAGTCTTCAACACACTTACGCAGCCCCGGCCACCAGAATCTACGAGAGATGAGGTCGACAGTGGATTTACTCCCAGGGTGTCCCGCAAGCACCGAAGAATGATGTTCCTCAAACACCTTATGACACAAATCAGAAGGAACAAACAACTTCCCTGAAAAGAATAAAATTATCACGTCCCCCAGAAAATCTATCCGGGAGGGCGACCTTAGGCTCCAAACAGGCCTGACACCCAGCACCCCAGCCTGTGGTCTCTGAATCTGGTTGCAGATGTCAGCCACCTCCAAGCTGAGTCCCTGCACCCGTTCAGCAAGCGCAGCAATAGAATGCATGTCAGCACAAAAATGAAGTTAATTGTTGTTTGGCGGTTTATAATGTCATGCTCTGGTGTGGAGGGAATAGCCACACCAAGCATAAGAGGGAAGGGAAAAGACTAGTGATGAGCGAACCTGCTCATAACGATCGGTTCAATGCTCGGATCCCCTGCGTTCCCCTGCTCGCAGCCATCCGGATCCGTCCGCACCCGACTGTAAGTCAATGGGGACGGATCCGTTTGGTGTCACACACTAGTCACATACCAGTGTGTGACACCAAACGGATCTGTCCCCATTGACTTACAGTCGGGTGAGGATGGATCCAGATGGCTGCGGGCAGGGGAGCGCAGGGGATCCGAGCATTGAACCACTCGTTACGAGCAGGTTCGCTCATCACTAGAAAAGACCAAACAAGGGAAACGGTCACCTCCTGCAGGGAACCCTGAAACTAGGCCCTGACTGACTACCAGTATGAACAGGCCTTAGTTGTAGGAGAGTTCATACACAGGAACCTAATAACAAACTCACCCTATAGAACCCTGCAGCTAGTGACAGAGGAAAGAGTCAACCCGTTTCTCCAAGAGGACGGACGAACAGGAGACTCCAGAAGGCAAAACCACAACAGGGAAAGTAGGATAAACACAATAGGGAAAATGACACTTATCTTAATACCACTTATTGCAGCAACCGGATCTCAGCCGAGAACAACACCACACACAACAAAGTAAGCAGAAAACCACAAGGAATACTGGGAGAGAAAGGGATAAATAGGGGAAAGATAATCATCACACCCACAACAGCTGAGGGGAAGGGGTGTGGTAAACAGCAACCAAACCAAGAGGAAAACATGTCAAATTATGTCACTTTTGAAAGCCTAGCCGAACACCTGAAACCTGATGCAGGAACGTTCGTGACAGAACCAACATCACAATCATTGCAGACTAAGCCTGGAAAAGAGTCCTGGCCACCTGAGAAGAGTCATGGTTATTCATGAATTCCTGCTCTCCCTGCCCACCTGCAGATGACTGACAGTCTTCTACCTAGTTTTCTCCCTGTCTCTCTAGGAGAGAACTGCCAATCAGCAGCAGAAGGGCGGTGAGAGCAGGAGATTATGAATAACCATGACTCTTCTCAGGTAGATTTGACTCTTTTTAATCTCTTAATCATTGTGCTGCAATGATTATGATGCTGGTTCTCGGTAACCACTTACATTTAGCTCATGAGTGACACACCGCTGAAATCAGCATTTCTGTCACTATTTTATGCTGCCCTCAGTGAGATAAGCATAAAATTGATGACAGGTTCCCTTTAAAAGTAACACATGATCTAACCTGTTAGGTGAATGACGTAAAAAACAAAAAATAAAAACTGTGCCACAATAGCCATTTGTTTGTTACATTGCCTCACAAAAGGCGTAATATAGAACAATAAAAAATAATATGTACCCCAAAATAGTACCCACTAAACAGTCACCTTAAATTACCAAAAATGGGGTCACTTTTTGGGAGTTTTTACTGTAGGGGTGCATCAGGGGTCTTCAAATGTGACATGGCAACTTAAAATTATGCAAATTAAATCTGCCCTCCAAAATCCATGTGTTGCTCCCTACCTTCTGTGCCTTGCCGTGTGCCCATACATGCAGTTTACCACCACATATGGGGTGTTTCTGTAAAGTGCAGAATCAGGGTAATAAATATTGAATTTTTTTGCTGTTAACCCTTGCTGCCTTATAGGAAAAAATGGATCAAAATTGAACATTTGCAAAATTGACATTTTGAAATTTCTCCTCTATTTTCCTTTAATTCTTGTGGAACACCTAAAGGGTTAACAACGTTTGTAAAATCATATTTGAATAACTTGAGGAGTTCAGTTTCTAAAATGGGGTCATTTATGGGTGGGTTCTATTATGTAAGCCCCACAAAGTGACTTTATAACTGAATTTGCCCTTTAACAAGCGGATTTTGGAAATTTTCTTAAAAATTGCATCTAAAATTGTACTCCATCTACCATCAAAAAAAAATTAAATGACATCTACAAAATGCTGCCAACATAAAGTAAAGTAGACATATGGGAAATGTAAAGTAATAACTATTATTTGAGGTATCACTTTAAATTTTGAAGATTGCAAATTTTTCCAAATTTCTGGCAAATTTGGGATTTTTTTTCAAATAAGTAAAGGTGAAATATATCAACTTAAATTTACCACTGTCATGAAGTACAATGTGTCACGAGAAAACACTCTCAGAATGGCTTGGATAAGTAAAAGCGTTCCAAACTTATTACCACCTAAAGTGACACATGTCAGATTTGCAAAAAATGGTCTGGTCCAGAAGGTGAATACTGGCCCAGGGTAGAAGGGGTTGATGACCAAAGCAAAATTCACAGTTTTGCTATGCCTTTATATCTTGGTTTTAAAGGGGTTTCCTGAGACTTTTTAACTGGACTTTTTAAATGTCATTGTGACTATTGTAGTCACAACTGGCATTTTTACACCACCTCACCAGTTTACAAAAAGGGGGCGTGGCAAGGTCAGGGCCATCGGCACATATGGCATTACAGTATTTATGCTGGAAACTAACATAAATAATGACTGAAATCTACACCAAAGACAGAAGCAGAGCAGCACAGCAGATAATATAAAGTTGGTGTGCCAGTGGCTGAGGACATGACCAAAAACATCCAAAATAGGCAATAGAAAAATTTCACAGCACTCCCAAAATGTGAATAAAGGACACTACTTATTCACATTTTCAGAGTGCTGTGAAATATTTCTACTGAAATCTATGTCAGGTACGAGCTGGAGTAGATTTTAGTCTGGCACATGGACTTCTGGAGGAGGCCTTTAATATATGATGAGGCCTATTGAGACTGGCATAGCAATTGCTAGTCTTGATAAGTCAGGGCCAAAGTGTTTACTTTTGAATGCTTCCAGTTTTACTTCTGTATTTGTTCTGATTAAAAGGATACCACACTTTAGTATGTGATCTAAAATGCATTGTTATATTTTAAAATAAAAAAGAAATTACATTTTTGAAATTGAGATATGGCCTGACAAAACTTTATTGACCAAAGTGTGAATCAGAAGAACACTTCCCTAAAGTAAACTATTAGCATTACTACAAACCCAAATGTATACACCGGTGAATACAGTTTACCCTTTGGCCCTCTAGTTTTTTTTCTATATTTATCTGAAATTTGACAAATTTGACAAAATTAGAAATCCTAATCTCCTGAAACAACCATTTGTTGTGCAAGGCACAGGTTACAGGACATCACGCACAAACATTTTTCCTATCCCTCCTACTCATGATGATAACAAACATGTTCTTGGTTTTTTCCTTACAGGGCACTTGGCATGACCTACAACGAAAGTTGCCCATTTTGGCCAAAGGATGATTCTGTTTAGGCTGAGTTCACATCAGCGTTCAGCCTTTCCATTTTCCTGCTCCGTTATAGGAGCATAAGAACGGAAAGGATGGATTCAGCACATAACGGAGCCTACGGACCACATAGACTATAATGGGGTGCGTTAGGTTTCCGCTCAGAGGAAGATTTTTGAAGCGGAAACAAAAGTCCTGCATGCACAACAAAATCTTCCTCTGAGCAGAAACCTAATGGGCCCCATTATAGTCTATAAAGTCCGTAGGCTCCACTCAGGTCAGTTATGTGCCAAATACGTCCTTTCCATTTTCCTGTTCCTATAATGGAGCAGGAGACCGGAAAGGCTGAACACAGCTGATTTTCAAGTTCCATATGCCCTTTGCTCAGACCCTGTGGTGTCAGATCATAAACAATATCCCTAAATTACTGTAGAGGATAGTACCATATTTTTCGCTTTATAAAATGCACTTTTTCCCCCCAAAACTAGGGGGAAAATTGCTGTGCGTCTTATAAAGCGAATACTAGTGAACGCTTCCATTAGCGCTCGCTAGTATGTATGAGGTGCCGGGAGTGGGGAAACATACTCACCCTCCTGCGCCGTGGCTCTGCTCCGGGTCCGGCGCTCCTCTATCTTCTCCGGGCCAACTCTGCACTGTCCTGACCGCGTACAGCGTCAGGACGTAGTGCACGCACTATGACCTGATGCTGCATGCAGTCAGGTGACAGTGCAGCGCTGACCGGAGAAGACAGAGGAGCGCCGGACCCGGAGCGGAGCTGCGGCGCAGGAGAGGTGAGTTTTTTTATTTTATCCTTATGGGGCTGGGTGGGCTGATCTGAGGTCTGATGGGGACACAGTCATCTAATATGGGGGCTGGGTGGGCTGATCTAAGGTCTGATGGGGGCACAGTCATCTAATATGGGGGCTGATGGGCTGATCTGAGGTCTGATGGGGGTAGAGGGGGCTGATCTGAGGTCTCATGGGGCAGAGAGGGCTGATATTGGGGGCTCAGTGGGCTGATATGGGGGCAAAGTGGGCTGATCTGAGCTCTGATGGGGCACAGTGGGCTGATATGGGGGCATAGTAGGCTGATCTGAGTTCTGATGGGGGTATAGTGGGCTGATCTGAGGTCTGATGGGGTCAGAGTGGGCTGTTATGGAGGCACAGTGGGGTGATATGGGGCTGATCTGAGGTCTTATGGGGCACAGTGGGCTGATATGGGGGCACAGTGGGCTGATCTGAGCTCTGATGGGGCATAGTGGGCTGATATGGGGCACAGTGGGGTGATATGGGGCTGATCTGAGGTCTGATGGCACAGTGGTCTGATATGGGGGCACAGTGGGCTGATCTGAGGTCTGATGGGGGCACAGTGGGCTAATATGGGGGCTGATGGGCTGATCTGAGGTCTGATGGGGGTCTGACATGGAGGGCTGATGGGGTTCTGACATGGAGGGCTGATATGGGGGTCTGATCTGATGTCCTTAAATTTATGGGGGGTCTGATATGAGGTGTGATGAAAAATATTTTTTCTTATTTTCCTACTCTAAAATCTAGGGAGTGTCTTATCATCTTATAAAGCGAAAAATACGGTATATTTTTTCTTAGTTTATATAAAAGTAAATCATATAATTTTCTAATACACCTGGATTTAAAATTCTGTATACATGCTTTTCTTATATCAGTCGGTTGACCCCTATATGCAGTAGAATGGTATGGCCCATGTATCAGTCCTGTGTAATGTATTCATTGTCTAAATAGAACACGGCATCAGGCATGTGACACTCTTTACACCCTGGCATTCACTAAGCAGTGTTACATGACATACATGTGCTGGGTCAGCACACAGGACACATTCATGTGATAAGTACATAGGACTAGTAGTGGAATAATGATTTTTTATTTTAGATATTACAGTAACTATATTGGTGTATGTCTGTGTTTCACACTTGTGTTTATCTTTTTCGGTATTGAGATCCGGCAGAGGATCTCAATTGTCAATGGGGACAAAACTCAACAGAACGGAATGCATCAACATGTATTCTGTTCCGTTTGGTTGCGTTCCCATACCGGACAAAAAAACGCTGCAAGCTGTGGTTTTCAGTGTGGCATGGGATGCGGAGCGAAATTGATCCCGCTTGACACACAATAAAAGTCAATGACGATGACAAAGTCGATGACATCACAGGTCATGTGATCAGTGCCGTCCAATCCTGCACTGGTCACATGACTGTGACATCATCGCAGGTCCTTTTCAACTCCTGTCTTCTAAACTGAAGATGAGAATTGTGGGGAAGAAGCTGCAGTGAGCTCTGCTTCATCAGAAGAGGTAAGTGAAGGGAGATGTAGAGGGATGCTAGGAGTTTGGTTATTTAACTGGGACTGTATGTTAGGGCAGAAGGGAGGGATGTTATCAAGGGACTGTGTGTTGGAGGTGACTTGGGCAGGGTTCTGTTATGTACATGGGACTGTGGCTTGGAGTGATGTTATTTACATGGGACTGCATGTTGGAGGTGGCTATGGGCAGGTTTATGTTATTTACATGGGACTGTGGGGTGGAGTGATGTTATTTACATGGGACTGCATGTCGGAGATGGCTATGGGAAGGAAGTGATGTTATTTACATGGGACTGTATGTTTAAGGCGGCCGTTGGAGGGAGTGATATTATTTACATAGGACTGTATGTTGATGACGGCTGTGGGTGGGAATGATGTTATTTAGATAGGACTGTATTTGGAGGGGGCTGTAGATAGAGAGGGATGTTATTTACATGGGACTGTATATTGGAGGGGGCTGGAGAGATGGTGTGATGTTATTTACACAGGACTCTACTGTGGGGGGAGGGAAATAGCTTTATTTACATGGGACTGTATGGTGGAGAGGCTGAGGAATTATAATTTCTGAGGACACTAAAGGGAGGAATATAACTACAATGGGCACTTCAGGGTGAGCATTATAACAGTAGGGGGAGCAATATAAATACTGGGGGCACTGTAGGGGTATTATAAATCCAGGGGACACTAGACGTTCTTATTGCTACTGGGGGCTCTATAGGAGAGACTTATAGATCCGCCTTATTTCTACTAAGAGCACTATGGGGCGGGCTTACTACTACTGAGCGAGTCTATAGAAAGCTTTATTACCACTGGGGGAACAATAGGGGGCATTATTACTACTGGGGGCTCTGTGGGGGTATTATTAATACTGGAGTGCTCTTCTACTAATGGAGGCACTCTTGGGGAGCATTATCAGTACTGGGGTCACTGTAGGGTGGAGTGTTACTAATGATGGAATTACTATTGGTAGGACTATTACTATGGGGGGCACTATTATTTCTCCAGGATAGTATTTGGAGGTTTTGGGGGGCACAGCGAGCATCAGGATAAGGCTATGGGGACTCCAGGTTGGGGGATGATAGAAATGTGAGGAAGCTAAGATGTCTGTGTGTCACATTCTGCAGAGACAAGGCGGCTGAGAGAAGTTGTCTGGACCGAATGGAGAAGATGATGACAGAGATCTACATCACAGGAAAAGTCACCTGGGAGGCCCTGGATGTGAGGTATGTTCTCCTGTATAGCAGGGTTGGGGCGAGGGTCGACCCTAGCAAAGCCCCTGCCATCATTGCTATTTTAAAGATAACACAACCGGATCTGTTCATAACAGATGCAGACAGTTTTATTATCAATAACGGAAGCGTTTGTGCTGATCCCTGCCGGATCAGGCAAAAACACAAGTGTGCAACTAGCCTTAGATGGTTGCCTGTCTGTAGGTGATGTTGCGAAATGGCTGCCTGTCTCTAGGTGATGTTGTCATGTGGTTAATAAAGTTTAGTGTAAAGAAAACACACACAGATCTGTTTCTACATAGTTCCTGACAAACATTATGTTGAGGTGCTGCTGCAGGAAGTAATACTGTATATACTGTACACGTTCTGCTCCTCAATACACTGCTATTGACATGTTAGATACCAGGGCAGTTAACTGAAAGCCAGGTCACATGACGGCTCACATGACTGACGCCATGTTTAGTCCTATCCAGCTCTCCTATTGATTCACTTTACAGGAGTAAAATGGGCTGTACCATTTTTTGTATTTTAGGCAGAGGCTACAGTATAGATATAATAAAGGTCTGCAAGCAAAATTTTAAATAATTTATATTAGCAAAATGTTCAACATCCTATTCTCTCAATATATAAATGTAATTATTAAAAATGTTATACCACAGTTTTTCTATAGAGATTGATTTTTTATGATATCAGGAATTTTTCATAAATTTTATTTATTGCGACTAGATCCGTCCCTAGGCTGGTTTTAAACTCCAGACCACACCGAAATATCTATTTTTACTTTCAAGACAACACTAAGTCAAATTAACGTATTTGGCATTCCTACTGTTTTACCATCTGCCGCCTCTAATGGAAGTTTATTCTTGGGAGGTATCCCCCTATTAATCATGTAGTAGCTCAGGACCTCTTACTTACAATAAGCCTCCTCCCAACATCGTACTTCTGTCTAAATTCTGCAGTGAACTGCATCAGGTTGCAGAGCGCGTGTCTGTTTGCACTATTTAAGTGAATATTGAATGCGAGCTTCTTAATGACCATACAATCTATACAAATCTATGTCTTGGGTTCCTACTAAGAACACAAAACTAGAATAAATAGTTCAGGCGTATTTCATTCCCCTCCCCCAAAAATGTAACCAGAAACCATGGGAAGGTATTTTCTACACAGTTCATAAACTTCTCGTTAGGATCTAAGAAGGAATGTAGAATAGGGTTAGTGGATCTATTCAGAGCACGTTAGCAGATGTTAAATACCTGAGTAAACCTACAAAATATGTTAGGCTACTTTCACACTAGCGTTTTATAATTCCGGTATTGAGTTCGGTCATAGGGGCTCAATACCGAAATAAAACGCTTCAGTTTTGTCCCCATTCATTGTCAATGGGGACAAAACTGAACTGAAGACAACGGAATGCTCCTAAAATGCTCCATACTGTTTATCCTCACCAAGACGGATCCGGAATGACCCCCAATGCAAGTCAATGGGGACGGATCCGTTTGGTGTGACACAATGGTGACCGGATCCGTCCTCCATTGACTTTCAATGGAGTTCATGACGGATCCGTCACCTGCACACATACATACATACACACATACAGACATACACATAAACATACACAGACATATAGACATACAAATACACATACATACTTACACACATACAGACATATACACATACAGACATACACATATACAGACATACACATAAACATACACAGACATATACACATACAAATACACATACATACTTACATGCTCCTGGCAGGTCACCATAGCGCAGGAGGAGCAGGACGGCGCACACATAGGACGATTCCACACGGCGCCCAGCAGAGGGTGCTGTGGGGAATCTTCCTATGTGCGCGCCGTCCCGCTCCTCCTGCGCTATGGAGACCTGCTGGGAGCATGTAAGTATGTATGTGTATATGTCTGTGTGTGTGTGTGTCTGTGTGTATGTACTGTGTGACATGTGTGGGGCCGGAGCGCGGTTCCGGCCCCACACATGTCCCTGCGCCAGCACGGATCCAGCGGCACCCTTCACCTGCCGGATCCATGCTGCCGCTAATGTGAAAGAGGCCTTAATTAGTCTGACAGCACCCAACACCCAAGTTGGTGTATTGATTCCTGATCATCAAACAGGCTATGGAGCCGTGAAATGAGCATTTCTATATCTAGAGAAAACATATAGATAAGGGAATCAATTCTACTTGAATCTTTCATGAGTTATTATAAGGGTACGGCCACGCTGAAATTTGGGGCAAGACACGTGTTGCGCCATTGCAGTGTAGCAGGTCAGCCATCAAAATGAATGAGGTCGCAGCATGACCCAGAATTGCAAAAAAAAATACCAAAAAATTAATATTGCTGGATTTTTTGCTACTCAGGGGTCGCAGTTGCGGCAAACACTGCCCTGCTACACTTGGTCGCGCAACACGTCACCATGAAGATCGCAGTATAACCATACACTTAGAAGATCAGTAAAATGTGCATATTTATAAGATGATAAAATAAGTATAATTTTAAACCTCAAAAATTGAGATAAGGCAGTATGTATTCGTAATTTACCTGGGTGACTGGTTTGAAGTTTTTCTAATGAATGCTTTTACATAATTTATAATGAATAACTATGTACTCCTATCTTATATAAACTAGTATGACTGGACTCTAAATTTAAAAGCACTATTCAAAAACACACAGAGAGCTTTTAATATTCTCCATAAAAATACAATTTTAATAATGTCTTTTAAAACTGATCATAAATATTTACTGATGTTACAGGGATCCAATAAAATATGTTTAATTTATAACCTACCAGTATTTCTTATATATGTTTGTTGTTGTTGTTTCAGGCAAAGTTCAGTTTGAAAATAAAATAGTTTTCTTTTCTAGAATAATTAATGGATTGACAGATCAAAATGATTTTTATCATCATCAGTAAAGGACACTAATCTGATTCTATGTTTTTAGTTTCTTAAGGGGGTTTATGAGATTCATATAATGATGACCTATCCTCAGGATAGGTCAGGAATACCTGAGCCGACTCCCGGCACTGCCGATCATCTGTTTGAAGAGGCCACGGTGCTCCGGTGAGCACTTCAGCCTCTTCCTAGGCAGGGGCGCACCACCAAAAACCATTTCCCGAACTCGGGTTCGGTTCCAACCTAAGTTTGGGAAATTATTTTTTACAGTAGAAATGAATTTACGAAGTTATCACGTGAAGTCTCGCGACACCTCCCGAAGTAATAACTTCGGCTCATCTGAGCCAATACATTCTAATACTGTACGGATCTCCGGCCTTGTACAGTCTTATGTGAATTGACTTCAGATGTTTCAACCGAAGTCAATTCAATCATCCCTAATTTTCATTTTCCACATTAGCTCAATTCAATTTCTTGCCATACGTAACACTGGGTTTCCATGTTGCAGCTGCTGGGAACCACATGGTAAAGCTGCAGCTGTGTACCACAAATTGCCGTGGTTTTGCAGCAAAGTTGAAGCAGATATAAACCATGTAAACTACCTATATAAATGAACCAGACGGCATGAAATATATCACATATTTTATTAATAAATAGACAAACAAATACATATTATAAAACCAAGTGCAGGACTGATGGCGACATCCAAACAAGAGGAGGCACAAAGTGAACAGTGCAGAAGATGTCCATATAAAGAGGCTAAATATTAAAGTGCAAGTGCATGGCATAAAACAATGAACAGCTATGCAAGGACAAAACACATACCCATAAAGTGCCTCCTCAGGGATGACGCCAGCCCCAACGCGCATTTCGGCGTACCTTCGCCCCCTGACAAATCAAAACTGGCAATTTGTTTCACCTCATATATCGAAAGGTGCACACCACTTGTAAAATGTGACTTTTTAAAATGTCAATTTGATTATCCGCCTATTTCTCTTGATTTGCGACATTTTAACACCAACAGCACTAAAATGCGACTTTTTTAAACCAAAATGTGCCATTTCAGCCATCCCTCTGCCAGACTGCACGTGAGTATTCTAAAACATAATTGCAACTTTTGAAGCATATTTGCAACATTTCCATTGGTAAATTGTGACTTTTGTTTCACACTTGGGACGTTTTTGTTAGGCCCCATGCAGACGACCGTATTTCACGCCCCGATACTGGCCGTGAAAGCCCGGCCTGTGCTGCCCCAGAGGACAGGAGCGCACAGCGTCATTGGTTGCTATGATGCTGTGCGCTTCCTGAGGCCGCCGCCGTACAGTGAAACACTGTAGCTGTTTTAATATTTACCTATCACTTGTTCCCACCACGAGTCGGATACACTTTTCACAAATGCGACTTTTTACACAAAACACCACCACGTAAGACTACTTTCACACTAGCGTTTAAATTATCCGGTATCGAGATCTGTCATAGGGGCTCAATACCAGAAAAAAGGCTTCAGTTTTGTCCCCATTCATTGTCAATGGGGACAAAACAGAACTGAGCAGAATGGAGTGCTCGAAAAATGCATTCCATTCCATTTAGTTGTGTTCCCAGACTGGAGAGCAAACCGCAACATGTTGTAGTTTGTTTTCCGTTCTGGAATGTGGGGCAAGACGGATTCGTCATGACCCCCAATGCAAGTCAATAGGGACAGATCCATTTAACTCTGACACAATAGAAAATGGATCCGTCCCCCATTGATTTTCATTGGAGTTCATGTCCTTGCTATGTTAAAGATAATACAACCGGATCCGATCCTAACAGATGCAGATGGTTGTATTATCAGTAACGGAAGTGTTTCTGCTGAACCCTGCCGGATCCACCAGAAACGCTAGTGTGAAAGTAGACTAAGCTGGCTTAATTGTCCGCAACAATTTGAGCCCTTTCTGCTGATAAGAGGATGATACATGAAGTGTAATATGCACCAGTTTGATGGTGAAAATTCTGGAGAAAACTATTGATATATTTGGTGCAAATCAAAATGCCTTTCTTTTTGGTGCATTTTACGCCAAAATTCTGGCGCAACATGCTTAGTAAATGTCCCCTACTGTTTTCAGCCATGTTGCACACCACCAACCAATGGCTGCAAGTAGGAAACCCAGACACCTAGTGCTGCCCTATACTTATCTCCACAATGGAGCCCCAAAGTGAACACACCGCAAGCCACACCTGAATGACCACCCTCCATTCTTCAATATTCTTCAGAAGCCATCTTTGTCACCCCCCTTCCTTAAGGGGGAGTCGTGATCAATCATCCTAAACCTCACTTGGCTTGTATTTGCCTTCTCGAGAAAGTATTTAGGAACATGTAACTCCATGACACCTGTTTGTATCGTACCTTTATGTGTGCTCTCACCTCCATTGCGGTCTCAGCCCCTCCAAAATACAATCCCATGTCAAATACTTCACTCCCCTTTCTTCTTCCCACTCCAACATATAGTCCCTAGCTTCAGTATTCCTAAGCATACAGTCCCATGTAAAAAGAAAACAGTCTCTCACAATTCACCCTCTCTTACAAACATACATACAGTGCTTTGCGAAAGTATTCGGCCCCCGGGAACTTTTCAACCTTTTGCCACATTTCAGGCTTCAAACAAAAAGATATAACATTTTACATTTTTGGTGAAGAATCAACAAGTGGGTCACAATTGTGAAGTGGAACGAAATTTATTGGATCATTGAAACTTTTTTTGTAATAATAAAACTGAAAAGTTGGGCGTGCAAAATTATTCGGCCCATTTACTTTCAGTTCAGAAAACTCACTCCAGAAGTTCATTGAGGATCTCTGAATGATCCAATGTTGTCCTAAATGACTGATGAAGATAAATAGAATCCACCTGTGTGTAATCAAGTCTCCGTATAAATGCACCTGCTCTGTGAGAGGCAATGAGGACTGATATTAGGCAATAGGGACTGATGAGAGGCATGGGCTCTTATCTGAGGTCTGATTGGGGGTCTGATCTGAGGTCTGATTAACATTGGGGGTCTGACTGGTGATCTGACCTGAGGTCTAATGAAAAATAATTTTTTCTTATTGTTCTCCTCTAAAACCTAGGTGTGTCTTATAGGGCGAAAAATACGGTATATATTTATACTAGCAGAAAGACCCGGTTTCGCCTGGGTATATTTCATCTAATGTTTCTGTGGGTCATTGCAGAGAGAAAGTCAATGCAGCTGACAGAAGTTGATTTTTACCTTCATGTTTTCAATCCCCATTGGCTGCGGAGTTGGAGGGGGCATGACCTGACCGGGTCGGGAGCATGGTTTACCGGGACCTTTACCAGGACTTTGGGGGGGGGGTGCTTTTAGGTCCTTCTTTTCAGGGTGGCCTGAATTATAGGTCAATGCCATGGTAATTTGAGTTAACACAGTGGGTAGCAGTGGAAGAAAACATTGCTTCTCACGGGTATATTTAATCTATTTCATTTAATGTTTGTGTGTGTGTCATTGCAGAGAGAAAGTCTCCTTCCCACCCATTCCTGTAGCTGACAGAAGTTGATTTTTACCTTCATTTTTTCAATCCCCATTGGCTGCGGAGTGGGAGAGAGCGTGGCCTGACCAGGGGCGTGGTTTAGTGGGACCTTGGGGGGGGGGGTTGCTTTTAAGTCCTTTTAGTGGAAGAAAACATCTTTTATTACTACTGAACGGTAGTAGTCTAATATTAGTCTATTTCATCTAATGTTTCTGTGTTGTTGCAGAGAGAAACTCACCCTCCCACCCCTGCAGCTGACAGAAGTTTATTTTTACCTTCATTTGGCTGTTGTGGGGGAAGGGGGCGTGGCCTGACAGAGTCGGGGTGTGGCTTAGTGAAACCTGGAGCAGGTGTTGTAAGTCCTTCTTTTGAGAGTGGTGTGAATCACAGGTCGGTGCCATGGTAATTTATGAGGACACGCAATGGGTAGCAGTGGAAGATTTACTACTGAACGGTCATAGTCTAAAATTAGTCTAAAACATAAGTTATATTTATGGTAACCGGAATACCCCTTTAACAGTATCATCCACAGCGCTCTGCCCCTTTAAAGCATTGAATAGAAATGACTGGATTGTTACCTGAGATCCTCAGCTGGCTGCTAATTACCTGGCTGTGTTGTTATGGAAACCTGCCCTCCCTGTGTGTGTCTGTGAAGAGAATGGCAGTTGGGGCTTAAAACCAATACTGTCAGGCTAATATTGGCTAATGCAGGTCATATTTTGGGAATATCTCGGGAACGTTATGTCCTACAGTGATGAGACCTGGTCTAAAACCTTCCTGGGCACCTGATGTACCTGTGTGCCGAATTTGGTAAAAATCGGTCCAGTAGTTTAGTCGTGCATAGAGGACAGACGGACAGAAACTCATTTTTATAATATTAAGAGATATATACACATAAAAACTCAAATAACCATAAACAATAAAAACAAAACATTGTTAGCACCACTGCATCCCAAAATGCCTGTACTATTAAAGTATAAATGTATTTATCCCGTACTGTGAACGCCATATCAGAAAAAAAAGCTTATCTGCCATTTTTTTTCATTGCTTCAACCATACACACTCCAAAATGGTATCACTAAAAACTACAGATTTGCCACCATAAAATGTAGACACAAACATATAAAAGTTATAGGGGGTCAATGGTTCTTGAGGTTATCACAGCAAACAAATGGCTTTCCCCATCTCAGTGCTGTGGTCACAATTGACCACGGCATCTGAGGGTTTAAACGTCCACGATCAGGGCTGTCACTGGTCATATACACTAGAAACCTGCTGGCTATGGCATCTGCGCAGCTTCTGGGCGGCCACCATGTTTAAATGCCTGACTTCAACTGTACATGTATGGTGGAAGTCATGAAAGGGTTAAAGGACTGTGCCTACATTTAAAAGTGAATGTATGTTGGGAATTGATGGTTCTTTAGTAAAAGATGGTTACACGTTGCACTGGCCTCTTCATTTCCATCATCTGTCTGGTTCCCTCCCCGGAATCTCGCAACATTTGCAACAAGGGCGCCCCCTCCTCACTGCACGGGCCTGGGGGAGCAGGTCTGCTGCCAACTTGGGTCAGGCCCCATTGCCCATTACTACTACTACTGTCCTCTTCTCCACCATATGCATTCCCCCACTTGGCCCGCTGCACATGTACAACACATCATCCCGCTCCAACATACAGTCCCATGTAAGGCTACTTTCACATTTACATTTCCTTTCCGGTTTTGAGATTCGTCAGAAGCGGAGTGCACCAGAATGTATCCCGTTCCAGTTGTGTTCCCATGCCGGACACAAAACCACTGCAAGCAGCGTTTTTGAGTAGGTCATGGGATACTGATCAAGACGGATCCTGCATGAAAGACAATAGCAGTCAATGGCGCCGGATCCGTTTTTTCGTCTTGTTCATTTTAGAGATAATACAGCTGGATCCATTCTGAACAGATGCAGCCGGTTGTATTATTGACCAGATATGAAAGTAGCCTAAAACATCACAATTCTTTCTTCAGCCCCCTCTAACATACAGTCCCATGTAAAAAGACATCAATCTTTCTCACTTCATCCCCCTCTAACAGTCCCATGTACAAAACATCACCCCCCTCTCCAACATACAGTCCCATGTAGGGGCGTAGCTAAAGGCTCATGGGCCCTTGTGCAAGAGTTCAGCTTGGGCCCCCTTTCCTTAGTGCTCTGTGTGTCTTCTTATGCAGCACAAGGGTCTTTGGACCCCCTTAGCCTTCTGGGCCCGGTAGCGACTGCTACCTCTGTACCCCCTATAGCTACACCCCTGGCCCCATGTAAAACACATCACTCCCCTATTTCAGCTGCCTCCAACATACAGTCCAATATAACATACATCACTCTTTGCTTTCAGTCCCACATAAAAAAAAAAAACTGCTACTGGCTTCAGCACCCTCCAAAATCGAGTTCCATGTAAAATCACCACCCTTAACATACAGTCCCATGTAAATATATATATTATAGCCCCATTCCCATGTAAAACAAAAACTCCGCTGCGCTCCTCTCACCCCCAGCCGCTGTCATACGCTGAGGCCCCGCCCCTCCTCCCGGGTGACCCGCCCCTTCCCATGACATCACACCTGCCAGGTGCCCCTCCATCACAGACTGCCTGGTAGCTGGAGGTGCGGCGTCCTGTCACTGCGTGCACGTGCCTACTGCTGAGAGCCTCTTCGCCTGCAGTACCGCATTGTGGCCCCTCAGCTCACGTCATGCCGTCTCCTATCCCTGTGGAGCGCTTCCTTCCCCGGGACTTGTCTCCGTCCATAGACCTGCGTCCCTGCAGCAGTCCCCTGGAGCTGAGCCGCCGCAAGCCCGGCTCTATTCTCCCTGCTGCCTGTTCCCAGCGCCTGACCGTCCCCCGGCTTCCCCCTCGCCTGGCATGGTGCAGCATTGACTGGGAGCAGGTGCGAGTGCTGGAGCCACTGGGCTCCGGGGGCTTCGGCTCCGTCTACCGGGCCACCTACCGCGGCCAGACGGTGGCGCTGAAGAAGGTGAAGCGCTGCAGCAAGAACCGCCTGGCCTCCCGGCAAAGCTTTTGGGCCGAACTGAACGCCGCCTGCCTCCGGCACCCGCATGTGGTGCGCATCCTGGCCGCCAGCGCCTGCTGTCCCGGAGACCCCGGCAGCCCCGGGACCATCATCATGGAGTACACGGGGAACAGCACCCTGCACCAGCGCATCTACGGCCGCGGCCCCCCGCTGGAGCGGGACTGCTGCCTGCGCTACGCTCGGCACGTCGCTGACGGCCTGTGCTTCCTGCACCGGGGCGGAGTGGTGCACCTGGACCTGAAGCCGGCCAACGTGTTGCTCGCCCCGGGAGACCTCTGCAAGATCGGGGACTTCGGCTGCTCGCAGCGGCTCCGCGAGGGTGAGGACGGGGAGGATCCCTGCTGCAGCCAGCTCCGCCACTTGGGGGGCACCTACACCCATCGCGCCCCGGAGCTGCTCCGCGGGGAGCCGGTGACTGTGAAGGCCGACATCTACTCCTATGCGGTGACGGTCTGGCAGATGGTGACCCGGGAGCTGCCATACACCGGGGACCGCCAGTGCGTGCTCTACGCCGTGGTGGCCTATGACCTGCGCCCGGAGATCGGCCAGGTGTTCCGCTGTACGGAGGCCGGCAGAGCCCTGGGCGACATCGTGCAGAGTTGCTGGGTGCCCCGACCAGAGGACAGACCTGACGCCGAGCAGATCCTGCAGAGACTGGACGTGGCGGACTGCTCAACGTCCTCTGTGCTGCTGGACTCCCCTCAGGGACCTGGCTCAGAGGATGGCAGCTGTCAGCCCGATGTCTGGTCCTACACATGAAGACATATGCCCCTTTGTATAGGAGCACGGCACCTCTCTATATGCAGTCTCCATTTCAGGAAGAACTGCAGGTCTAGAGCCCTCCCAGGACCTTTCCTACATACAAGTGAATGATGTGGGTGACTACTGGGGTTGGCATGGTGATGGGTGCTGGACACAGATATGGCAGTGGCTTGGTTACTACATTGTGTGTTGATGCTGTTTGTTCTTTGTGTTTTTATGTCGGATAGATAATTACGAAACTCTTTAATAAATGTGATTTGGATAATGCGCAGGATACTCAAACCATCCTCTAATGAACGGTGCTGATCCATGGCAGGGACACCTGCTGTGAAAGGGGAACGCCCACATACAGAATAGCATTGAAGGGGTTGGCCAGTCTTTTGTAAAATTGATATATAGATCTCTGCCTGCTGTCAGTGAAGAAAAACATATTAAAGGGATTGTCTGGTTTCAAGAGGAAACCAGAAAATTTAGGGGATTGACCTTTAAAGGGATTGTCTGACTTCAGCAAATGGCATTTATCATGTAGATAAAGTTAATACAAGGCACTTACTAATGTACTATGATTCTCCATATTGCCTCTGTTGCTGGCTGGATTCATTTTTCCATCAGATTATAAACTGCTTGTTTCTATGGTTATGACCACCTTGTAATCCATCAAGGTGGTGGTCGTGCTTGCACACTATAGGAAAAGCATCAGCCTATGTGCACTCCCACAGTCCTATCCACCAGAGGTGCCAGCACCTTTTCCTACGGTGTGCAAGCATGGCCACCGCTGATGGATTTCAAGGTGGTCGTAACCATGGAAACAAGCAGTGTATAATGTGATAGAGAAATGAATCCAGCCAGCAAAGGAGGCAAAATGGATAATCACAATATATTAGTAAGTGCCTTATATTAACTTTATCTACATGATAAATGCCACTTATTGAAGGGAGACAACCCCTTTTAATAAAGAATAGATGATTACTTACCCAACAGATCCCGCTGCGATTCTCCCGGCTGCAGCAGTGATGTCACAGACAACACATGGCCACTGCAGCCAATCACTGGCCTCTTCAGTACACCGCCAAGGCCAGTAATTGACTGCAGCAGTCACACGTCAACAAGATGTTGCCGCTGCAGCCAGGACCCCAGAACCTTGCCGGGAGAACTGAGATCTGTCAGATAAGTAAACCTCTGTCTGTTACAGGTTGATCCCCTGAGTTTTCTGGTGTCCTCTTGAAACCAGAAAACCCCTTTAAGACACCTAAATCCCAGCTAGGCTTAGTGTTCCACAGCTGATGGTTTGTTACAATGTATCAAGATGTGCCAGCTCATAGTGGGTATTCACACCTACACTAGAGGCTTCCATAGGGTCCTCCTTTGCAAATTCCATCAAAAACACCAAACAAAAGTGTGTCTTGGACTATTTTTGCCCATTGACTCCTGAACGGAAACCAGGTGGACCCCATCCATCTGCCACCAGTTACCTCAGTTATGTGCCAGGTTCTGCCCTTCCATCATTTTTGTTGTACTCCTATAATGGAGCAGAACCATGGTAATCAATAGGGCTTTTTAGGAGTTCGATATTGATGACTTATTTTTAGGATAGGTGACAAATATCTGATTGGGGTGGGGGTCTGACTCCAGCACTACTGCCGATCAACTATTTGAAGGTAAGTGCTAGTGACGTCATGTTCATCTGTCACATGGCCTGGCTGCAACTTGGTCCAATTCAAGCAAATGGGCCTGGGCTGCAATACCGAGCACAACCACTATACAATGTACGGCGCTGTGCCATCAATATCGAACCCCTATAAACCCCCTTTAACTGGATACCACCTCTAAAACGTAAAAAAAATGACTTATTTTCCGACAGCAAGCAGAGCTCTTCAAAACAGCAAGGAACTGAGACTGCACATAGAAAGGCTCTAGCTTTGTATTCTGTAGAGACTATGCTTTGTGCTAAGGTGAAGACTTGCTGAAACCTCAAGATATAATATTGTTCTCTTAAAGGGAACCTGTCATCAACTTTATGCTGACCTCACTGAGGGCAGCATAAAATAGTGACAGAAATGCTGATTTCAAGGGCGTCTTTCACAGACTACCTTACACACATTAAGACAGTACCTTTCTTATAATCGTCCCACGCTGAAATCCTCCAAAAAACACTGTTATAACTTGTGCAAATTACTCCCCGGAAGCCTCGTTATACAAGAAGGTGCCCAAACCCCCGGGCGATTTGAATTGCAAACACCTCCCTTTTCCCTGTTCCGGCCTGCCCTGCTTTAGCATAATCTTCTCTGCCTCCTGTTTTCAAATCCTGCACTTGCGCCTCTCTTCGGGTCCCCTATGCCTGCGCGCTGCTCTGCCCACTGTGGGCAGAGGTGCATCAGATTCTAGTGCGCATGCGCCAGTCAGCTCTCCCCTATCCGGCCAAGCCGTGGGCAGAGCAGTGCGCAGGCGCCGGGGAATGAAAGAGAGGTATTTGTGAACAGGTGGAGGAGAATAGTATGCTAAAGCAGGGCGGGCCAGAGCAGGGAAAAAGGAGGGGTTTTCAATTCAAATCGCCTGGGGGGCTTGGGCACCTTCTTGTATAATGAGGCTTCCGGGCACCTGCATAAGTTATAAAAGTGTTTTTCGGACGATTTCAGCGTGGGACATCTATAATAAAGGTACTGTTTAATGTGGGTAGGGTAGTCTATAGCCTGATCTGAGCAGTCTATGATGCTCAGATCAGGTGAAAGACTCCCTTTCAGCAGTGTGTCACTCATGAGCTAAAAGTAAGTGGTTGCTGAGAACCAGCATCATAATCATTGCAGCCCAGACCTTGAAAAGAGTCAAATCTACCTGAGAAGAGTCATGGTTATTTGTAATCTTCTGCTGTCCCCACCCATCTGCTGATGATTCACAGTCTTCTACCTAGTTTTCTCCCTTTCTCTCTAGGAGAGAACTGCCAATCATAAGAAGAAGGGCGGGGAGAGCATGGGATTAGGAATAACCATGACTCTTCTCAGGTAGATTTGACTCTCTTCAAGGCCTGTGCTGCAATGATTATGATGCTGGTTCTCGGCAACTACTAACCTTTAGCTCATGATTGACACGCCGCTGAAATCAGCATTTCTGTCATTATTTTATGCTGCCGTCAGTGAGGTCAGCATAAAGTTGATGACAGGTTCCCTTTAAGGCCCCTTTCACACGAGGAAGTTTTCCACGCGGGTGCAATGCGTGAAGTGAACACATAGCACCCGCACTGAATCCTGGTCCATTCATTTCAATGGATCTGTGTACATGAGCGTTTTTTTTTTTTTTTTTTTCACGCATCAGTTCTGCATGGTGTGAAAAGCGCAGCATGTTCTATATTCTGCATTTTTCACACAGCCCTGGCTCCATAGAAGTGAATGGGGCTTCAGTGAAAAATGCGTTGCATCCTGAAGCAAGGGGCCTAAGAGATACTGTTTCAATGTACATTGCACAGCAAATCAGCACTTACAGGTAGAGTAACGCTTTACATTTCTCTTTAGAGTCTTCTGTGTAATCACTGAGTAATACTGTGATGTTTGAAGTTCCTTTTGGTTTCTTCACCATCTCTGTGCTGTATTCATCAGAGTTTATTAGGTACTGTCTATGAGCGATCTGTACATAGGTCTCCTTCTAATTTCAGAAGTGGTGTCAGTCAGTTCTATACTCTCCCTCACTGATCCCCCTGCGGATCCTGTTCCGATGTTCATCAGTTCCCCTCTGGTCATTTGATGCCCTGGAGATGCATGCTCGTCCAATCACTGGCCACAACATTGACCCATCTCAATCAGCTCCTTTCTTGTTCCTATCTGGTTGCCATAACCTCTAACCAAGTTCTGCATTAAAGGGTTTCTGTCACCAGTTTTGGGCATATAAAACAGGATGACATTTGCAATGTGCAAATGTCACCTGATGCCCAAACTGGTGATCATTTTTTTACTGGTGCCCCCGTTTTTGAAATAAATCATCTTTTGTTGTATGCAAATGAAGCTTACTAGGTGCAAGGGGCGGTTACCTCGCACCTAGTAAGCTCCGTTTGCCCACCCGCGGTCACGCCTACCTTCACTTGATTGACAGGGCCAGGCAGCTTGTTGGATCCTCTGCCGGCCCTGTGCTCCATTCAAATCCCGCGCCTGCGCCCTGCGGAATAAAAGCGGCGCAGGCGCAGTGAGCGGCGCTGGCCGCCGGGCTCCCGGCTACCTCACTGCGCCTGCGCCGATGACGTCAGAGTACACATGACGTCATCGGCGCAGGCGCAGTGAGGTAGCCGGGAGCCCGGCGGCCAGCGCCGCTCACTGCGCCTGCGCCGCTTTTATTCCGCAGGGCGCAGGCGCGGGATTTGAATGGAGCACAGGGCCGGCAGAGGATCCAACAAGCTGCCTGGCCCTGTCAATCAAGTGAAGGTAGGCGTGACCGCGGGTGGGCAAACGGAGCTTACTAGGTGCGAGGTAACCGCCCCTTGCACCTAGTAAGCTTCATTTGCATACAACAAAAGATGATTTATTTCAAAAACGGGGGCACCAGTAAAAAAATGATCACCAGTTTGGGCATCAGGTGACATTTGCACATTGCAAATGTCATCCTGTTTTATATGCCCAAAACTGGTGACAGAAACCCTTTAAGAGTGAGTTTACTCAGGACTTGAAATGCTTCACAGATCTTTACTTTTAGGCCAGTTCCACACGAACGTTGTGTTTTGCGGTCTGCAAATTGCGGAGCTGCAAAAACAACGGATGGCATCCGTGTGCATTCCGTATTTTGTGGAACGGAACAGCTGGCCCCTAATAGAACAGTACTATTCTTGTCCGTAATACGGACAAGGATAGGACATGTTCTATTCTTTTGCGGGCATACGGATGCGGACAGCACATGCATTTTTTGCGGACCCATAGAAATGAATGGGTCCGCATTTTTCACATTGGAGTCCGCAAAAAATACGTTTGTGTGAAAGAGGCCTCAGGGTGGTTCCAGGTGCTTATATTTTAGTGGACATCTTTTGTGATCTGAGAATGTGTGAAGTTGTCAAAGATGGTTTTGGATACTATGAGAATGAGGTAGGAGAACCCGGCAAACGTGTAGATAAGACCAGGGACCATACGTTGGTCCATGAGAAGGGGTGAGGTTGCAGGATTCCCCTACCCTGAGCATCTTATGGTCATAATTACAGTCTCACCAAATCACACCCGTCGTCACTTCTAAATGTTTAAGACTGTCCTGGTTTTCATTCGGGATGTTGGTTGTGGCAAAGAATTGGGACATTTGATGGACTCGCCCTCTTGTAGATGCTGTCTTGTGGTTGTTAGTTGAATCCAAGTTCCAACCCTTGAATGTGGTGTTTTTTGTAGTACTTAGTTGTGGAAAGTCTCCATCTCTTATAGAAGTTAGTCTGTGGAGTATGTAGAAGACATTTTAAAGCACTGTAGAACTAATACACCTTGACAGGTTCCTGTTCATTCTGCATTTGTTTTTGCTTACTTAGGGGTCGTCGTAGTGTTGTCCAGTATCAGTCACCCATAGAACCTGGAATTGTGATCGTATGATCCGTTTTTTTTTATTGCTTACATGGGTAGATGACAGGTGCAAGCTATAGCTTTGGTCCCTTCCTGTAGCATAACCAAATCTTTTCTGCTTCGTGTATGACTGCACGGTCACACTGCGGTTGAGTAAAAGCCACAGCGTGGCTCTGGCCACACGCTACCCGCAATACCACGTGTCCATAAACTGTGTGGTCCTAATTGGTTAACTGGAGCCTACTGTGGCTTGCATAGTGCTTGACCACAGCACTATGTGGTTGTACCCTTAGGTTATTTGCGCACACTCGCGGTTCACGTACATTTTTTTTTTTTTTTTTTTTTTTTTCTTCACAGATTGTGATGCGGAGAAACCGCATGTAATACAGTACCAACAAACTGTATGGGATCAGACAAATGTCATGTACACTTTGCTTTTTGTTATTTACCTTCTGCGTAGACTTTGAAATCCGCATGTCAATTCTTTGCGCAAATTTCACCCTTTTCAATGCAAGCGTGAGATCTGCAGCAAAACTGCATCAAATCTGTACCAAAAAACAGCAAGTTGCAGGTAGTTCATTCACGCGACCGTATTTTTGTGTCCGCAATTTTGCGTAATGGATGCAGAGCCATTCATTTCAATGGGGCCGCAAAAGATGCAGACAGCACACCGTGTGCTGTCCACATTTGTATTTCAATTCCGCGGTCCCGCGGACAAGAATAGGCATTTCTATCATGAGGCTGGCCATGTGCAAAATCCCGAATGGCCACGGCCGATATCCGTGTTTTGCAGATCCACAATTTGCGGACCACAAAAAACGTACAGTCTGAATGAGCCCTTAAGGTAAGACCACTTGGTGCGGCTGAACAAGCTGGGCTGCACGCATTTAGCAGCACATGTATAATGGGAGCACTTCAGCCGCTAGATGTATATGAAAGACTTGCTGAAAGCTTCCACGACTGATAGGGAAACATGATGGCCCCATAAAGTTACTTTAGTGTAAACGTTTCCTCTAAACCAAGCTTGATTATAGTTTTGCAGTCGTGAATGTGGAAAAAAATACAGAAGAAAACCCCACTTGTCCACGTTTGTATAAAAGTGACTATACCAGCAATTTATTTTAATGTGAAGAAAAAACGAGATCTTCTTTAAAGTCTAAACATTGCATCTATGTATGTATATTTTTCTAATAAATCATTTTCTCTATTTTTGTGGCGTATTAAGGTTCATCATTTCACACAGCAGACACCCGGGGCTAATGTCTGCGACCGGTGAAAAAACTGATCGGACATTTAACCTCTCAGATCCTGTGGGCAAATGTGACCACTGCATCTGAGAATGCAAAACCCAGAAGTGAATGGGACAAACACTTGTAATTACACAGCACCGCCGCAGCAAGGAGATGCGCTGTGTAGTCTTGAAGTCTTCCCTCCTTTTTGAAGATGGATAAGAGACCTGGTATTTATTTGAAGAGATCATGGGAATCGGTCTATACTAGTCTTTGACCTATTATAGCGTTGTCATGGGTGACCAGATCCGTCAAGTTATGATGTTGTATTGAGGCCCACAAACAGCAGGTCCACCATATACGGGCACTATTTTTTGCAGCGCAGACGGATCACAGACCCATTCAAGTTGAATGGGTCTGCATCAGTCAGCACAGGCCACATGGATGGTGCCTATGCATTGAGGACCGCAGTTTGCGGTCCCCAATGCACAGCACGTGCGGCACACATTTGTGTGCATGAACCCTTATGCTCTACCCCTTGTGAAGGGTCAAGAGCATTTGGGTTATTGTTAGATGAAATGTTGGAAAAGGCCTCAGATGTGAAGAAAAGTTTCCCTATCCCTCAGAAGTCTAAACCCTTTTGAAAACCTCAGGAGATTCTCAGCAATGATGACAGAAGTCCAGTGGGGGGCAGGTCATCTCAGTTCTATCAGAGGTGCAAAGAGATTCCCAAAAACAAGATTTCAGGATTTAGGTAATAAGGCTGGGCTACCACCTAGAATTTTTAGGACAGATTTTTTTTCTGTTTCAATCATTTTTATTGGGTTTTCAATATGATAACACACATGTACATAAATGTGTTCAAGGTATGGTATACAATTCCGCTAATTGTTCATTGCGGCAGTAAGTGCAGAATAAAGACATATCAGTGATGTAAGCACTACAGTCATGGCCAAAAGTTTTGCGAATGACACAAATATTATATTTCACATGATCTGCTGCCCTCTTGTTTTTATGTGTGTTTGTCAGATGTTTTTATCACATACAGAAATATAATTGCAATCATATTATGAGTAACAAAAGCTTATATTGACAGTTAGAATGAGTTAATGCAGCAAGTCAATATTTGCAGTGTTGACCCTTCTTCTTCAGGACCTCTGCAATTCTCCCTGGCATGCTCTCAATCAACTTCTGGACCAAATCCTGACTGATAGCAGTCCATTCTTGCACAATCAATGCTTGCATTTTGTCAGAATTTGTAGGTTTTTGTTTGTCCACCCGTCTCTTGATGATTGACCACAAGTTCTCAATGGGATTAAGATCTGGGGAGTTTCCAGGCCATGGACCCAAAATCTCTATGTTTTGTTCCCTGAGCCATTTAGTTATCACCTTTGCTTTATGGCAAGGTGCTCCATCATGCTGGAAAAGGCATTGTTGATCGCCAAACTGCTCTTGGACGGTTGGGAGAAGTTGCTCTCGGAGGACATTCTGGTACCATTCTTTATTCATGGCTGTGTTTTTAGGCAAGACTGTGAGAGAGCCGATTCCCTTGGCTGAGAAGCAACCCCACACATGAATGGTTTCAGGATGCTTTACAGTTGGCATGAGACAAGACTGGTGGTAGCACTCACCTCGTCTTCTCCGAATAAGCTGTTTTCCAGATGTCCCAAACAATCGAAAAGGGGATTCATCAGAGAAAATGACTTTACCCCAGTCCTCAGCAGTCCACTCCCTGTACCTTTTGCAGAATATCAGTCTGTCCCTGATGTTTTTTCTGGAGAGAAGTGGCTTCTTTGCTGCCCTCCTTAAGACCAGGCCTTGCTCCAAGAGTCTCCGCCTCAGTGCGTGCAGATGCACTCACACCTGCCTGCTGCCATTCCTCAGTAAGCTCTGCACTGCTGGTAGCCCGATCCCGCAGCTGAAACACTTTTAAGAGACGGTCCTGGCGCTTGCTGGTCTTTCTTGGGCGCCCTGGAGCCTTTTTGGCAACAATGGAACCTCTCTCCTTGAAGTTCTTGATGATGCGATAGATTGTTGACTGAGGTGCAATCTTTCTAGCTGCGATACTCTTCCCTGTTAGGGCCATTTTTGTGCAGTGCAATGATGACTGCACGTGTTTCTTTAGAGATAACCATGGTTAACAGAAGAGAAACAATGATGCCAAGCACCAGCCTCCTTTTAAAGTGTCCAGTGGTGTCATTCTTACTTAATCATGACAGATTGATCTCCAGCCCTGTCCTCATCAACACCCACACCTGTGTTAATGGAGCAATCACTGAAACGATGTTAGCTGGTCCTTTTAAGGCAGGGCTGCAATGATGTTGAAATGTGTTTTGGGGATAAAGTTCATTTTCTAGGCAAATATTGACTTTGCAAGTAATTGCTGTTAAGCTGATCACTCTTTATAACATTCTGGAGTATATGCAAATTGCCATTATAAAAACTGAAAGCAGTAGACTTTGTAAAATTAATATTTGTATCATTCTCAAAACTTTTGGCCATGACTGTACAAAGAGGAAACAAACATTGGTTCCAACACAAAATTCGAACCTAAATCTGAACAAGCCGTCACAGATCTGCAGCATAACATGACTATGGATAACATATCGTCTAATGTTTAAAGGAAGGGTGTACTGTCCAAGAGTGCCAAATTTTTTTCATCTTTGGGTTACAGAATACTCTATATGAGAGTAGTTTTCGTAAGCATATGTAGTATTAAGAGTTGCAACCACTTCTTTCGGGTCAGGGAGTTTTTGTTTCTTTCTAATGTCTTACCAAGACCAGTTTTGCAATAACCAGGACATGACCTACCACAACCCTGGATGATGGGGGGAGGGAGCCTATATTTAAGAAAAGAAGGTCCATGCCTGGAGATAGATCTATTTTTTGGCGTGAGATTTCTAATATCAGGGAGAAGATCTCTTTCCAGTAGGAGCGTAGAATAGGACAAGACCACAAAATATGATTGGGTTCCCCTTTGGCCACAAAGTCTCCAACATAATGGTGAAGTATTTGGAAAAATAGCATGTATCGATTGGGAGTAAAGTACCATCGTAACAAGGTCTTCATGGCGGATTCGTAGTGGCTAGTGCATCTAAAGGTTCTGGAGGAGAACCTAACTGCTGTGCTCCATTCATCTGCCGTGTATGTTTGGCCTAGGTCTTTCTCCCACATCAGAATAGGTGACGTTTTAGTAAACGTTGAGGAGTTTAGCAATAAGTCATATACTGTTCTGGTTATTTTGACCTGGAGTTTTAAAAAGGTCTACCACTGTAGCGTTAAAGGGGGGGGATTTTTTTCCAAGAAATAATAAAAAACTCTTGGTTTTTTATTATTCCAGATGAATCTATTAAGTTGTCTGGATTTCTGGAAAAAGCTGGTTGGGAGCAAGAGGGGAAGCGTACGAAAAATATATAACACTTGGCAATGTAAACATTTGAAAGGTGGCAATTCTGCCAGCCCACGAAATATCCTGTTTAGCAAAGGTAGACAAGTCATTCTCTATTAATTTTAGGAGAGGTTCATAGTTCTGAGAATACACCTGTTTTTGAGACCTGTTAGGTGGATGCCCAAGTATTGTATTCCTGTCTCCTGCCAATCTAGTGAAAAGGTTGATTTCATTGAGTTAAGAGTAGAGATGAGCGAACGTGCTCGTAATGAGCACTGTACCCCTCGGCTCCCCTGCCTTCGCATGGGTGCAGGCAGCCGCTTCCATCCTCCTCACCCGACGGAAGCAGCTGCCTGCGCCCATGCGAGCGCAGGGGAGCGAGCGGTATAGTGCTCGTTACGAGCTCGTTCGCTCATCTCTAGTTAAGAGTCTCCACTGGAAAATTAAAAGGTAGAATCTGCGACTTAGAAACATTAATCTTGTAGTAGGACAAGGAGCCAAAATTAGATATGACCTCCAAGGCCTGACCCAACGAGGTAGCTGGTTCGGTTAATGTAAGGATGATGTCATCCGCATACAGCGAGATTAGATGCTGCCTGTCTCCTATAGTAATGCCTTTGATATTGTCATCTAGGCGTAAATGTTAGGCTAACAGCTCTATAGTTAAAACAAAGATTAAAGGGCAGCCCTGTCGAGTCCCATTACTTATGTGGAATGGTTCAGACAGAGCTCCATTAGAAAAGGTCTCTAGCTCAGGGCTGGCAACCTGAGGCTCTCCAGCTGTTGTAAAACTACAACTCCCACCATGCCCTGCTGTGGGATGATAGCTGTAGGCAGACTGGGCATGCTGGGAGTTGTAGTTTTGCAACAGCTGGAGAGCCGCAGGTTGGCCAGCCCTGCTCTAGCTGATGGAGTGGTGTATAGGTTCTGAATTGCAGACAATATATCTCCGCTAAATCCCATATGTTGGAGGACCGAGAAGGCAAACGACCAGTTTATGCGATCGACGCCTTCTCGGCATCCAGAGTCACAGCCACCATTGGGACCCCCACATTTCGCTGCATAATCAAATATATTTAAAACCCTTCTGGTGTTATCGAATGCTTGTCGACCAGATACAAAACCAGCTTGGTCTGACTTCACTAGCAAGGGAACCACAGATGACAGCCTAGATGCAAGTATTTAGCGTATAATTTGATGTCCACATTCAATAAAGATATGGGGCCGAAAGTTTTGAGGAGTGTCTGTTGGTTTCCCCGGTTTCGGCAATGTGACAATGCATTTAGAATCTCTGATGGAAAGGGGATCCTTGCATGGCTTGTTGGAACATAGATTCATGGAGAGATCACTGTGGCAAATCTTTTGTAAAATTCACCGGAAATGCCATCTGGTCCCGGTGACTTCCTGGCTGGCAATAGTTTTATTATTTTTAAGATCTGTTTTATTAAAGGAGGCATTAAGAGAGATCAACTGATCTTCTGTAAATGTGGGTAGTCTAGCAGCCTTCAAGAATTCCTGTACGCAGACATCAAAGTTGTTGGGTGTGGGATGTTGATCCTTAATATTATAGAGGGAGTTATAATATTCTTTTAAATTGAGTTGCTATGGTCTCTCGGGTCTACAAGTTTGTCCCCATTAGACGGCCTTTGAGGTATGGAATTCTAAGGAGAGTATGTTGTGACTTTAGTCTAGTTGCTAGAAGTTTCCCTGCCTTATTATTTTGAGCATAATACTTCGCTTTCGTCTTTACCAAAGAGCGTACATATTTATAAAGCAGCAAGGTCCTCAGTTGGTTACGTATATCTAGAATTGATTGGGATACAGTAGGGGTTGGATTTTGTTTATTATACGTTCCAGATTCTGCAATTCAGATAGCAGGGTGGTCTGTTTTTGCTCCCTAAGTTTCCTATCTCTGTGGCTAATTTTCATCAGTATACCTCTGATATAAGCTTTGTATGCTAGCCATTCTATATATACATTGGAAGTTGTCCCCAGTATTAAATCTGAAACATTCTATGGTGGCCAATTCAATCTCTTTGCCATAAACTGTATGGCCAAAGAGAAACGAATTGTTTCTCCGTATTCTATCAGGGTCCATATTTGATTCTTCTCGGATTTCCAGTGTGATAGCAGCATGATCGTACCATTTGATTAGGCCAATCTTGGATGTTTGGCTCCTATAAAGTAATGTATGATCTACAAAAACAAGTCTATACGTGAATACGTTTTATGTCTTGCCGAGAAAAGGTATAATCTCTCTCAGTACTATGTTGTGCCCTCCACAACGTCAAAAGTTCTTCTGAGTTTATGAAGTTAGATAATCTATTATCCGTGTGGCTGGTAGGATTACTAGGGTCTATGGAAGAATCTATAATAGTGTTGAAATCTCCACATAACAGGAGATGGCCTTGTTTTGACTTTTTGTACCCTTCTCATAAGCTTGCTTAAAAAGGACATTTGTCTATGATTGGGTGCATAGAGATTGAGCAATGCTTTAAAGAACGTTGTTCAAGGAGCAGACCTAAAAAAACATATCAACCTTGGAATCAGTGATATGAGTAAGTTGTGTATAGGCAACTGTATTTTTATAGCAATCAACGCACCTCTATTCTTTTCTCCGAATGAGAATTGGAGGATATGTGGGAAAGAATGATGCTTCACTCTGTTGTGCATCTTTCTGGATGATATGCGTCTCCTGGGCGCATAGGATATCAGCATGTAACAACAAAAGCTTCTTTTCACAAGTAATGTTCTTTTCTGTGGACAGTTAAGACCCTTCACATTAAGTGACCTAAATGGAGCACCATTGGAGTGGTATAACAATGAGTAGTACAGCAGATCTGGACGGTTAAGGTTTAAAACAGGGTAACCAAATAAACAGTATAAACAATACTCTATTGAGAACTTTCATCTTATGAGTCTCTAAGTAGATGAGTGAAACAGAGACAGCTCAAGGCTGTTCGAGGATATTGGGGGAGAACAGTCCCAAATTACTGAAGAGAGGATCAACTGTTCTTTATATTCTATCCGTACTCAATGTGTCAAGTAACAATAAGTGAAAAAAAGCTAGGCCCAAACAGATATTATGGCATTATACAGTGCCTTGTGAAAGTTTCGGCCCCTGGAACTTTTCAACCTTTCGCCACATTTCGGGCTTCAAACAAAAAGATATAACATTTTAAATTTTTGGTGAAGAATCAACAACAAGTGGGTCACAATTGTGAAGTGGAACGAAATTTATTGGATCATTTACACTTTTTTTTGTAATAAAACTGAAAAGTGGGGCGTGCAAATTATTCGCCCCCCATGTTTGACAGTGGGGATGGTGTGTTCAGGGTGATGAGCTGTGTTGCTTTTATGCCAAACATATCGTTTTTGCATTGTTTCCAAAAAGTTGGATTTTGGTTTCATCTGACCAGAGCACCTTCTTCCACATGTTTGGTGTGTCTCCCAGGTGGCTTGTGGCAAACTGTAACAACACTTTTATGGATATCTTTGAGAAATGGCTTTCTTCTTGCCACTCTTCCATAAAGGCCAGATTTGTGAAGTGTTCAACTGATTGTTGTCCTAATGGACAGACTCTCCCACCTCAGCTGTAGATCTCTACAGTTCATCCAGAGTGATCATGGGCCTCTTGGCTGCATCTCTGAACAGTCTTCTCCTTGTTTAAGATGAAAGCTTAGAGGGACGGCCAGGTCTTGGTAGATTTGCAGTGTTTCTGATACTCCTTCCATTTCAATATGATCACTTGCACAGTGCTCCTTGGGATGTTTAAAGCTTGGGAAATCTTTTGGTGTCCAAATCCGGCTTTAAACTTCTCCACAACAGTATCACGGACCTGCCTGGTGTGTTCCTTGGTCTTCATGATGCAGAAACCCTGAAGACTATCACAGAGCAGGAGCATCTATACGGAGACTTGATTACACACAGGTGGATTCTATTTATCTTCATCAGTCATTTAGGACAACATTGGATCATTCAGAGATCCTCAGTGAACTTTCTGGAGTGAGTTTTCTGAACTGAAAGTAAATGGGCCGAATAATTTTGCACGCTTAACTTTTCAGTTTTATTATTACAAAAAAAGTTTAAATGATCCAATAAATGTCGTTCCACTTCACAATTGTGACCCACTTGTTGTTGATTCTTCACCAAAAATGTAAAATGTTATATCTTTTTGTTTGAAGCCTGAAATGTGGCAAAAGGTTGAAAAAGTTCCAGGGGGCCGAATACTTTGGCAAGGCACTGTATAGAGTCTTACATTCATGTTGCGTCTTTCTGAGAATGTTTCGGTTCTAGAGCAGGTGTCATCGCCTCCACACGCAGATCCCAGGATGATAGCAGCTTTTTGCCCTCTTCTAGCGTCTTGATGTTGTACATAGTTCCATTTCTAGTTACAAGAATCTTCACCGGGTAGCCCCAGCAGTACGGGATGTTCTGTCGCCACAAGGTGGTGGTGATCAGAGCTAGTAGTTTTCTTTGGCGAAGAGTGGCAGCCGACAGGTCTGCGTTACAATTTGATGTTTTGAAAAGGATCCGGTAGAACTTGTATTTACTGGCTGCTAATAGTATGGCTTCTTTAATATCAAAGAAGTGCACCCTGGCCAGTGTATCTCTTGGGCACTGTTTCTGCTAGGTTGCGTCGGTTTAGTCACCCGGTGGGCTCGGTCTATGATCAATTCTGGAGGTCTAAGATCCGGGAGTAGAAGCGAAAAAGCTTGTGTAATATAGGAGATGAGACCCACTGGAGGGACAGATTCTGGGATGCCTGAATTTAATGTTGTTGCGTCTCGAGCGGTCTTCCAGATCCGCTAGTTTAGATTTCACACATCCAATTCCTCCGCATGTCGTTATGGGCGTCAATTATGGTATTTTGAGATTCCACGAATTCTCCCATTTTTGTTTCAACCATGCCCCATCCTGGCATCTAATGCTTGGACTGATGCAGATATGGGTTGTAGCAGGTTTGTAATGTCCTCATGAAGAGATGATTTCAATGCAAGGAGCATACGCTTCAGAGATTTCTCAGATACAGGAACATATGAAGCTGATTCTGCTGCAAGAGCATCTGCAACATCACAAGGGGTTTCTTGATGAGGAAGCTGATTATAATCAGAGAGTGCAAGACTCTCCACTACAAGTTGTGGTGCAGAAGGACAGGTGCCTGCTTGTGCATGAGGTAAGTTGGAATCAAGTGATAATGGCGCCTCTGACAATGTATCATGGCACTCTGAGCTAGGGACCCCGGTTATGGGGGAGATTTTCATGTTTCGTTTGGGTGGCATAGCAGGAGCGCTTTGTTTATTAATAGAGCCTGACGGCTCACTCACCGGCTCTTGACGCTCTCCCAGCGAGCGAGTGCAATCTGGTAGGTGAGGAGGAGAAGAGGAGCGAGAAGCGCCGCCATCTTTGCTACGCTCCGGCTCGAAGAACTGCCGCAAGTCGGAGTCCTGCTTTTGCTGTGTGCGGCGAGTTTTCCCCATCATGGCTGTAGGTGAGTAGGTTGGGGAGTCCAGCGGTCTTTGAGGGTCCCAATATGAGGATTGATGTCGGGCTAGTCGCTGAGTGCGGGGAGCTTCACATTCATGCAGCCATCTTCCCCGCTGCCAAGCCACGCCCCCCAGGACGGATTTGTTTTCAAGCAAAATGCTCCAATTATTCACAGAAACATTTGGCCTTAGAATAGGAAGTTTTATTACCTATTTTTAAAGAAGAGAAAGGGAGAGGGTACTACTCCCCATTATTTCTAGTAAAGAAGGCCAATGGAACGTTCAGAGTGATCCCCAAATCTAAAGTCACCAAACAACAACTCTCTCACTAACGAGAGGTTCAGAATGGTGAAGATCTCTGCTAAACTTTCTTTTTCCAGACTGTATGATGATGGAGTCTGGATCTAGAGGATGCTTATTATCATGTCCTTATTCATGATAATGAGGTATTTAAGAACAGCAGTTTTGGTAGAGGGTTAATTAATGCATCTACACTATTTACCTACACCAATCTGGTGGCAAAGGTGGCTCCTTTCTTCAGGTTGGTGAATACTATCTTGATTCCATACAATTTTCTGATAGTTGCCGATTCACAGCAAGCCTTCATTTGAGACATTCAGTTTCTTTGTGCCATTTTGACAGGTTCGAGGTGGAATATAAATTTGGAGAAGTAAATTTTCTCCCCTTCAAAAGTATATGGTTTTTTTTTCAGGAATCTCGCTAGACTCGTCTGTCCAGAAATGCTTCCTTTCAGGCACAAAGTTATTGATGATAGTGAACAGGGTTTGGGATCTTTACCACGCCTTCCGTTGTTTAAGAGAAGCAATGTCAGTTTTAGGATTGATGACTTTGACTATCCCTGCAGTTGCTTATGCCAAAGTCAGTTCTACAAACGGAAATCCTGTGAAATTGACATCTCTACACAATCTTTATCATCTATCCTCTAAGACCAGAATGTCACTGTTATGGAGGACCAAGCTGGAGAATCTATCCTCAAGAGTTCCCTTGTCAGCTCAGAATCCAATAATGGTTCAACAGATGCAAGCCCCTGGGTGTGGGGGGCTCATTCAGACTCAAGTCTTTGGCAGACACGTTGGGATCTGGGGAGCCATCAGGCCTCGTCCACCTGAAGGAAAGACATGACTTTTTTTTGTTTTATTCAGACAACACCACAACAGTTTCTTCTATATACCATCAAGTATGAGTTTTCTCTCTCTTGAATTTGGCCATGGAGATTTTACAACTAGCAAATTTAAGGAAGCTGTTTTTCTCTGCAGTTCATCTGAATGGGAAGGACAAAATTGTGTACTTTCTCAGCAAAGAAAGGAGGAGAGGTGTTTGAACAACAGTGTTTTTCAGTCGGTAGCAGAGAGGTGGGGGTCTCCTTTAATAGACTTATTTGCTCCAAGAAGAAACACAAAAAGTGGTAGTATTTTTTTTCTTTCAATCCTCAGGATGGGCCTCTGGGAGTAGATTCTCTAGCATAGAGTTTCCTTTGACTAGAAAACTCCAGGGACAATGGAAGGAACACAGTCTTCCACTGACAATTATGAACACTGTGGGTGTCACAGTTGACCAGCATCATCCAGGGACAATCGTTGGAACGCTGCGCATGTCACAATGGGCAAGCCTCCTCCAGGATCAAAGGACAGAACACTGCACATGTCACAATATGCCAGCATGTATCACAGACAATTGACAGAACATTGTGCATCACAATAGCCCAGCATACTCCAAGAATGATGGATAGAACACTGCGTATGTCACAATGGACAAGCATACTCCAGCTACAATGCACGGAACACCGTGCATGTAACAATGAGCCAGCATCTTCCAGAGACAATGGAAGGAACAATATGCATGTCACAATGGACCAGCATTTCTCAATGGATGGAACACCACACATTCCACAATGGGCCAGCAACCTCCAGAAACAATGGACAACACGATGCGTGTAGAACAGTGGGTCAGTATCTATAACGGACAACTGACAGAACATGTCAAAATGGGCCAGAATTCTCTGGGGACAATGGACAGAACACTGCGCATGTCACTGTGATCCAGCATCCTCCAGAGAAAATGGAACACTACATGTGTCACAATCGGCTAGCAACCTTTAGGGACAATGAATGGAACATTGCGTGTGTCACAATAGACCAGCATCCTCGGGGGACAATAGACTGAACACTAGGCGTTTCAAAATGGGCCAGTATCGTCCAGGGAAAATGGACAGAAAACTACACCGGTCACGAACAATGGATGGAAAACTGCTTGGGTCACAGTGGGCCAGCATCCTCCAGGAACAATAATTGGAAACACCTCACCTGTCACAAGGTAACGGCATCCTCCAGAAACAATTAATGGAACACTATGCGTGTCTCAATGTGTCAGCATTCCCCAGAAACAATGGACGGAATACTGCGCAAGTCACAATGGGACAGATTTCTCCAGGGACAATGACGGAACACTGCATTTGTTACAATGGCCAAGCAACCTCCAGGCTCATGGATGAACACTGCTTGTGTCACAGTGGACCAGCATCCTCCTGGGACAATGAATGGGAAATTGGTCATGTTATATTGGCCCAGCAACGTCCAAGGACAATAGACCAAACACTGCACTTGTCACAGTGGTCCAACCTAATCCCAGTAAAAAAAAAAAAAAAAATAACCAGAGAGATACCGGGTAGGTTCACTCAAGGGATTTTATCTGTGACGAAATATGCCACGTACCCCATGGCGGAAAACACTGCAGTTTCTGCCATAATTTTTGTTATTGAATTGTGCTTTCATTTTGGTCCATCGAATGAAGCTAAACCGCAAGCAGGCTATGTTGCTGCTTTGCTTAACTGCACCAAGAATGGCATTTCTTGGCACAGTCAGGAAAACCATGAACTGTGGCACGGCCTCCCACTCAAAGCAATGGGAGGCAGTTTCAGTGCAGATTCAGCATGGTTTTCGGTAATGAATCTGTGCTACAACCTTCGCCCAAAAACTCCTTCTGAACATAACCTAAAGCCACCACAAATCTGCCACCAAAAACAACCTCTTTTCAGCTACGATTTTGCTACTAATTTTTATTTTTTGGATTTTGCCATGTGAACGAAGGGGGAAATGTATTAA